>VZTL01044733.1:39703-56258 GCA_013400535.1 Scopus umbretta | reverse complement strand
ATTTTCTTTTCTTTTTTTCTGTACTCTAGTACATGGTAAAAAGAGAATAAAAATCTAGGGTCTGTAGCAGACCTGGATGGTCCATTGGGCTGGAGCAGTGAAGGCAGTTGCCTATCTTAGGCTGCTTCTGGCTTCTTTCACCCAAAGGACCAGCCTCACCGAGCAGAGGACATTCCTCTGTCCCAGGTGCAACAACTGGTGAGCTCTTAATACGTTCAGAAAGCAAAACCGAGATGAAAGCTTTTCCCCCCAGCACTTCAGAAATGCAAGGCTTTTCATGCTGTGTTTCCCAGGACTGCATCCCAGCAGAACGACATCCCAGCATCTCTCTGATGGAGGACAGCACAGAGCCTATGTGCAGTCAAGGCCCATTTTACTAATGCCAGTAATGCCTGGGTCCCATGCAAGCCTCTGGGCAGAGCGATTTCCGCACAGCCTTTCGCTGAGCACCTGCTCCGCTATGCTTCTGGCTGTCCGTGAAGAAGCTCTTACTCCTGGCTGGGGAAAATATACCTCCTGCCCCAGACAGTTTTGCATTCAAAATGTCTCTTTTCCAGGCTGCAGGAATCCAGCATGGATTAGCTCAGATATCTGAAGCAGTTCCTTCTTAATTGCTCTCTGGAAGCCTTGCTTCGCTGCTTGCACAGTCCTGAAAGAAACCTCCCAAGCCTCAGTGCCATGTTAGCACCAGCAGAAACATGGCAGCTGTCACAGGAGAAGCCCATCAGATTCCCGGGGGAAAGACAAAGGTCCTTGGCAGAGAGCCTATGCTGGGTGCCAGAGTGGCCAGGCGCTGCCACCCGGCTCCCCCTGCCATGGTGGATTTGGGGCATGGGGTGGCGAACGCTGCCAGCCCCCGTGCTGCCAGCCTCACTGCATGTGGAACACCTCTTGCTCCTGCATCCAGGACCCAAGCTGCACAGGAATCTCATGAAAAAGAAAGAGATCATCTGAAAAATAGGAGTCCCAAAAACCCACCAGGTAGACAGAGAAAAGGAACCCATTTTAGTCTCCTGCGCTTTAAATGCTTAATTGAATTTGGTTAAGCATCTGAAACACTGGTCTTATTGCAGGATAACACTACGGGCTTCTGAAAATTTGCCAAGCTTTGCAAATTAATGTGAATTAACAGGACATTCATGAGCTGCTCTCCCATTTGCAGGTCTGGGGCCAGGCATCCCCAAAGCTCGGCCACCCCACGAGACCAGGCAGGACCCTGCAGACGAGGAGCAGGCGCTCTGCTGACCTGTCCAATGTACTTTTCTTGCTGCTAATCACCGCAGCAATCCCAGCAAAACCCAGCAGCGTAAGCTTGTTAAAGGAGTGCCATGAGCCCGAGCACTGCTTGCACCAACTTCCCATCTCACCTCACCCTGGCAGCAGCTGTAATGGTAAATTAGATTCCCTCTAGAGCCTTTCACATCGCTATGGCATTAAATAGTGGCTTTGGGTACACAGAACTCAGGCTTTCTGATTACACAATATTTTCAGTCCTTTTTTTTTTTTGCAACATGGTCCTGAAACTGGGACTCTGTTTCTGAAGTTGTTCTTTTTAAAAGTTGGGGGTTTGTTTCTTTTCTAGCTTTGACATCTCTGATGACCAGTAAGACAAAGTCCTGGCAGTGACCCTCATGGGATTTGATGACCATTAAAGGGTAAGGACTGAAAAGGATCCCGCACCCTCACATGAGAGGCTCAAAACCCCTATAGCACTGCCCACCACAGATACGAAAAAGTTCCTTAAAATAACCCACTACAGCCCTTCCACATCGTGGATTTAGTGATATTGGACAAAACATGTTGTGCAGGCTGGTGCTGTGATTTGTATCCTGTGAGGCCATGCTGAGTCCTGGGACACACAGGCAACGACCCAGGGGGCTCCAGGAGATGAGGGACACGCGCCGGCAGGGCTGCAGAGAGCTGTCACTCAGATAGGCGTTGCAGCACCCACAGACAGGCATTTCTCCTCTGGAGTTGTTAGAAATGCAGTCCGTAGAGTTCTCCTTACCCACGCTGTGCGACTTCCCCGTTGCAGCACACAGCAGCCCTACGTCACCTGCAGCGCAGCGTTACGCCGGCCGTGCTCGCACGCGGCACAGCGCAGCCAGGCTGTCACAGACCATGACAGGAACCACAGCAATGTCTCTAAAGTGAAGCCAAAAGATGTCGGTCAGGCTGTTTGCAAGCAAAGCAGCTGCTCAGGAAAGGATGTGGCCTGTTGCCTGCCTGCCATCGAGGACACAGAGACTCCTCTGTCCATCCCAAACCGTGCTGCCTGCCCAGCGGGGCCAGGCAAGCCTATGCCCCTGCAAACAGACCTGCTGAGTAAGGTCACAAATACTTTTTTCCCTTTTGCCCGCCCTAGTGCCCAGTGTCCCAACAGGGCTGGAGGTAAAGCTGTAAGCCCTGAAAATCAGATTTTGAAGTCTTAGTTTTTCTGATGAGCTTGGTTAAAGCACACACCCCCTGGTACCCAGGGCTCAGCCTCGCACTGCCCAGTGCTGTCACAACAGCAGATGGCACCCACCAAAGTCATTATGAAAGCAGAGGAAAAGCTATTACACTAAAGCAATTAGAGTCTTAGAAACCACAAATTCCTCCACAGGGAAAGCCAATATCCAAGTACAAAGAAATGCTGCCAGTCCAACAACAAAATTAATCCATTTCTGCAGGAAAAAATGTGCAGTGCTGTCAAAGCAATCCTTTTCTCCAGCATACACACAGCAGCCATTTACCGAGGGCAGGCAGGCGGGTGCACTGTGATGCTCCTCAGGTTCCTCTGACCTCTTGCACAACAGCAGCGTGGCCAGGTTGGGGTGAGCTGCCTCCTCCCGCGGCCCCTGCGGTTGCAGCACCCCGAGGACACCCGGCAGCAGCTCCCAGCCCAAAGCACAACGCAGCCCACTGCACTGGGACAAAAATCAAAACCCGTGGGAAACACCTCACAGGGGGGAAAAACATAAACATGATTTTACACAAAGACAAGAGGAGAGCAGTGTACCCTCCCGCATAAGCCCACTCACCTCTCCTAAAAAACCCACTGGTTCAAGCCCCGCACACCAGCCTGTTCCCCAAAACACTCATGGCTCTTTCTGTCCCTCTGCTTCTGCCCTGAGACTGCTGCTCGCCTGAGCACGGGGCCGTGCGGAGCACGAGGAAGAGGGTCGTTTGCCGTGCTTGAGCCCCCATCCAGGCTGAGTCACGAGGTTCCCCTTGGACAACGGCACAGGCGAAACAACAGCCCATCTATTAGAGTATTGACTTTCCACCAACAAGCAAGCTGGCTGGCATTTTAACAGGAAATTCAACGAAATTACTTCAACAGAAACATGCCCACAAACACCAACGCAAGGCTCTGCCTTTGGCCAAGCGTGAGCACAAAGAGCCCCGCACAAGAAAAACCCCAACTAAAGGTCCTCATCCTCAGTGCCCTGCTTGTCCTATCGCCCTCTGCCAACCCGAGCACAAACCCCCACTGGAAAGAAACCACCAGAGAGAGGTTGAAGGAAAGGCTTAGCAAGGGAATTACCCATTAACCAAGAGGGACGAATCTGAAGAAGTCAGATTAAATTGTCACCTTTCTGTATCCATTTGCAAAGCTCATGAAATTCCTTAAGATTTGCTTGTTGTGAACAAAGGTTCTCAACACCAGCTGGAGATATTCATGTGGGGAAGTACAGGAAAGGCTGTTCAAAATAAACTTTTATTGCCTGAAAAATGGTGGCTACCTGTCTTCTAGTGTCCTGCGTTGGTATACCATACAAATGCACCAACATTTTTATTATAAGCATATGATTAATATTTTTCTGAGATCCTTTTCTCCCAGAATGACAACAGGTATAATCCAAGTGATGTTAATGTACAGAAATTGAAGGAAAAATGTTTCATTCGAGTATTTTTTTAAAGCAGTGGCCAAAGGAAAAATATCAGAAAGCTTTTGTATTTTCAGACCTTTCAGGGTGGCTCTCATTTAAAATAATACCCAGAGAAGAAAACGGCAAACTCGGCTGGTTTGGCTCCGGTTTAACCCGTTTGCTCGCCCCTCTGCGTTGACACGAGCCCCGTGGCGGCGGCCAGCGCCCGTGTGCCCTTGCAGGGCAGAATCCAAGCCCGGAGCAACCCCCAGCCCAGCGCGAGAGCTGCACCACGCTCGACTTTCGCTTCTCACGGCGCTAACGGCCAGCACGCACACACGCACGCACGCTGCTCCATCTCCACCCAGCGCAGCCGGCCCCAAAACACTTCCTCCGTGCCTTCCACTGAAAAACTTGTGGGTTCGGCAGCACCCGGGACGCGGCGTTTTCTCACTTCCCCAGAGATGAAGCTTCCACCCAGTGCATGCATCCACACTCACAAAGCAGCTAGAGAGACCCAAGTGATCCGAATATTAAAAGTGATGGTTCTTTAGCTAAAGAAAGAAGACGAAATAGCACCGATGACATGCACATATAGATGTATTGCCTCAGACTGTACAACTGTTCCCCAAATTTAGCGAGCATTTTACAGCCTATCTATTCACTGACTCATCTGTTGCAACCCTGTAATACACTTACGTGGAAAGCCTGGCAAAGCCTGAATTTAAAAAAAAATCCCAAAGGGCCGAGTAGGTGAAATACACAGAAAATTGGAGGGAAAGTCAATATGCGGTCTTGATTAAAAGCTAAAGTGGGAAAAAAAGGAAGCATACAACTAGCCTTTGGACATACTGGCCATGGTCACATCAGCTCTGAGACTGGCAACAGCCCAGGGCAGAGAGGGACCACTTACCACCGCAATGCACAACCTGGAAATGCAAAGATGCCTCAGAGACAGTGAAGAGAGCTCTCCATTTTTTACTTTGCATATGAAACCTGACAGTACATGGCAGAATTTAAATGGTGCCTGGGAACTGAGAAAATTCGCTTGGCAACCCATATGCACGCATCAAACTGAGGAATTTCTATCCACAGAAAAGCTTTTCCAAAGCCCGGGATTCAAAGACCCCAGGTCAGGGATCTCTCAAATTGTGTGATCTTTAATAGCTTTTTTTTTTTTTTTAATAGCACATTTATTCTGTGACTCTTCGCTTTTTCTGCCCCCAGTTCCTGCACTGCTGTCTGATCCCATTTACACGCTCCAACTCAAGCTTGCAGGAAGGCTACAGAGCTTCATTTTAAAAAGCTGAGATTCACCCATAATTCATCATTCCAGGAACCTGGGCATAAGAAAGAACAGAGATAAGTGGGAAACCCTGAGCTTGGCTATCCAGCACCTGGAACCACTATAATCCTGTGCAAAGCCAGAAGAAAGTCTCTGTCCCAAAGACTTTGCATTCAAAAGCAGAGGAGAGGGGGCAGAGGTGGAAACAGAAATGGGGGAGGAAGGGCAAACGGAGACGGTGTGAGTCAGCACACACGGCAGCAGTCACAACATGACACAGCCTTACTGCTGCCAAGGTTTGTGGGCTTCTCAGCAAAGCCACACTTTGGGAGGAAATCAGAAAGGAGGCAACGAAGCAGCTCTCACCAAGTGATGCAGAGCTTGTGCCCATGAGCCTGCTGCAAACCCAGCACTCAGCTGATGTAATGGCAGGGCCCAGGGCAAGATGCAGAGATGGGCTATGGTAAAACCACAAGGATGAAAAAGAGTCAATATAGCTGGGTATGAGCAGGCAAAAACTATTTTTGTACTGGCCAGAGAGAATGAAGTTTAAAAACACAAGAGGAATGCCCAGACAGGAATCCCAGCTGTGCTGAAAGGACAAAAATGCTGAGCTTGAGACCACGGGGGAAAAACATCTGCACGTGGGATAGGGGAGAGAGACAGGCTGCAAGATGAACACACAAACACACTGGGAGTTTTGTGAAATGCCAAGGGAGGAAAACCTCTGGAAGAGGAGGAGAAGCAGCGAAGCAGGGAGAGGGAAGGGTGACAGGAGCTGGTCCAAGGTGGTGCAGGGGCGGGTGGGATGGGGGACGCAGGTTTTGCTCAGCTGGGGATGGGGCCATGCTGTAGACAGGTAAGCATGGAGGCGATGTCCTGGGAATGGGGGCTTGTGGAAAGGCTGGGGCTGCGCAGCTATGAGAGGCAGGAGGTGGGGACAGAGAGGCCGAGAAGGGATGGCAGAGTGGGTGTGCACTGCAGACAGGAGAGAGGAACCCCACGGGCAACCAGGAAGGGAAGAAGGATGAGGTGAAGAAAAGGGTCCTGACAGGGCGAGATTGGGTGCCAATGCTCTGCACAGCCTCCCGCAGGCAGCGGGTGAGCAGCCTCCGAAAGAGCACCCTTTCCGACAGCTCCAATATGCCTGCCCAGCAGTCTGTCCTGCACCCCACACCCTGCTCACCCAAAACCTGCAACCTAGAGCAAAGCTGGCAGCGCTACTTTACATGGATGCTCACAGCACATGGATGCATGTGGATACTCTGTTGCCCCGAGCAGAAAGAGGAAAGCAGGACACAGTCTTACATGGACCAGGCCAACACACGGGAGCAGATCTATGGCACACCAGCCCTCCGAGGGCTCTCCTCTCCCAGCGACAAACAGATTCTCCTTCAGGCAGCGGGGGCTCCCCAGGGAGTTGTTAGCTGATGCCTTCAGCAGGGTACCCCAGCACCTCCTTTTTCCCCTGCACTGCTCATCCTGCACCCTGGAAGAAATGTTGCCCCAGCTGCGGTCCAGGCAAGCAGACTCTCCCCCGTCCCCAGCACTCCCACAACAAGCTGCGGGACTCGCTTTGTCTCTTCTACACCCAGAAGTGTGTACGCGGGGCTCAGGGAGCCCAGTGGCTGGACAGCAGGAGACACAGCTGCAAGTGCATCATTTCCAGGGTCTCGTTAGATGGGGGTCTGGGTGGGAGCCCTCGTGCTCCCATCTCCATACAGGAGTTACGTGCCAGCCTGCACCATGCTCCAGCTCTGAAACACAGTACAGACAGTACAAGGCTGTTGTACCCCTCTCTCCTCCTGCTCTGTGTTAAACAGAGATGGCTGCGTCTGACAGGAGCTCTCAGAGAACTAAAAAGCCATGTGGTGGGGAAGGGGAGGATGGCTGCACAGTTCTGCCACCCTACACCAAAACACTTGCAGCGAAAATGACTCATGCTTTCTATCGGAAAAGCATGGAACAAGAGCCTGCTCCCTCTCCTGCGCTTCCTTCCTCCCTGCTCAAGTCCTCTGCAAAAGCATCTCACCAACCCACACCTCTCTCCTGCCTTGATGGCCCCGCGTGGCAGCAGAACCTCATCTGAGCACCATGAAGGGCAGACTGGGTTCTGGGTACTTAGTAACTTGGATGTCTCCTTTTTCAATGAAATGCCCAATTCTCTACTGGCAAAGCAAGTGTTTGCAGTTATCAGAGCTGTCTCTCAGAGTGGCGCAGCATCAGTGCAAGACACCAGCTTGGGAGGAGGCTTGAAGAAACAGTCAAAAAGTTGATGTCAGCATAGACATACATACGTTTACCTGTCCTTACTGCTTAGGGCTGGCAAATAAAACAAAGTCAGGCCTTGAAACATCTTCAGACTGGCTTAGAAATTACAGGAAGTCAGGATAATCAGCATATGGCTCTTCATTTCCCTTCCACTTATTTAGGAGAACTGAGCTCCACGCTTCACAGCCTTTAGCAGACCACATTTTGACATGAGGGCCAGGAACGCTTTTTTTTTTCCCCTGAAGGCTTCAGATTCTTGCATAATCACTTCAGCAAAGAAAACAGCCATCAGAAGGAAGCTGTGTTGCAATGAGGCAGTGAGAGTTCACAGCCAACCTGTGAGTGGCCCAGGCTGCAAGGTAGTGCTGCCGCTCCAGCCCCCGTGCGCTTCAGTGCTCTTCAGCTTCACACGTCACCTCTGAAAACGATGCCCTGAACAAGTGCAGAGTCAATAAGAAAAGCACCATTGGAGGCGAGTGGTAGCTGGCGGCATGGCCCATCTCTGGCATAAGCACACACTCGAGGTGATCCAGCACCATTCCTGCACAGGTAGGGCAAGCATCTGACATTGCTTTCAGTGCCCTTGTCCCCTGGGTGCAGGGAGGGACCCCGTGCCCTGACCTTCCTCAGGATCACAAAGTGCTCCTGTGTGAGAGACACCAGTGACAACTCAGTACAGACTGCCATGGCCATCTCCAGTCCCCAGACACAACACCTGAAGTCCTATGTGTCCCTGCCTGCACAGGTACAGCCTGGCTCAAATCCAGGCCTTCTGCACAAGGAGCAGAGGGAGGATCAGCATAGCTCTACATCAGCGGAGCTGCACCTGGATCCAGCTGAGCATCTGCTGCAGAGCATGAGAGATATGGAAGCACAGCACAGCTTTGATTTTCTCCTCCAAAAATAACAGCATTAATAGAAATTGGCAAAAGGGTACTGGTTTCTACGGGACAGCTGAATTTCCTCCAGATACGACTTCTCAAAACATTCTGTAAGCACAGGCATGCTAAAAAAGGAAAATAGTAATTACAATGACAATAATACATGTTATTTATATAAGTTCTTAACTGGAGCATCCCAAAGTGCTTTTCGGATGTCACTGGTATTTCATCATTTATTTATGTAGTATCAGTTTTATATTTAGCATCCAGTTCCAGAACAGCCAGCTTCAGAACATCTTAAAGCAATTAATTGCACATAAGCAGAACCCCTCCCTTTCCTGCCTGCTCTTAAAAAGTCTTGTTTTTCACTCAAGAAACCACTTGCGTGCGGGGCCAAGCCAACTGTGCAGCCCCTCCCTGAAGCCGAGCAGGCGAAACGCTCCTGGGCTTTGCTGGGGCACACACCGAGCCAGGCACTGGTGAAGCGACCTGCCCAGCCCAAACAGCGACGCCGGGGAGGAAAAACGGAGCAGGATGTCGCAGGACTGTTTTGGGTTGCCGTAGCGATACAGCGAACACCCCAGCAGTGAAGTCAAACCCCAGAGATGTCAGTGGTGGTTTAACCAGCTCAGGAAGTTGTTTGTCTCAGCCCCCATCTACGCTCCTTCTTCGGGCTGCAGGCGTCGGACGCAGGTGCAGGCGGCTGCAAAGTTAAACTCTTTTCTCCCCAGCAAACGCAGGAGGGCCCGTGGATGGGCTCTGCGATGCTTCACCAACCTGCAGTCAAAACGCTGTGGTCCACAGAAGCACCTCAAAGTTTGCCCCAGGCGAAGACATCCATGCAAGCTCCAATATTACGCAAAGGGACAAGGGAGTGCTTGGGGCTCCCCGGGCACAGAGGAAAAGGCAGAACTGTGAGGGAAACCTGTCTGAGTCGAATGCAACTTTTCTGGACCCCCAAACTGCCACAGAAAATGGCTATCTGTCGGCAGCTGGGTTTGCCTCCCTGAGAACCAGCGTTGTGGGCATTCAGCGCGCCCCAGCCAGTACCATCATCTCCCTCCAAGAGATGGAGGTTCCCTTCTCCTCTCCTGACCGTGCCTTTCCTTCCTGCCCCTATCATAAACCCAGACCCTGCCAAGCCTCTCATCTCCCTGTGCCCCTGCACCCCTTTCCAGCTGGCACAACGCTTCCCTCCCCTCCCCGCTCCAGCTAACCTTGTGTCCCCGCGAGCCGAGCCGCAGAGCCGTGGGCTTGGCAGGCTGGCAGAGCCCTGGCAGGCGTGGGGCCAGCCGCCATCCTCAGCCACGGCTGCCTCCAGACCTGCCGGGAGATGTGCCCTGCTCCACACAGGCACTGCAGTGCAGCTCCAGCCCACATCCCAGGCTCCCGACCACTGCCAAAGTACAGTTATATATATGGCGGTTACAGAGAGCGACATACAGTGCAGGAAAGATGTCATCTTTCTGGCTGCACCTGTGCAGTGTCCCTGCTCTGGAGACGAAGGGAACGGGCTGTGGCGGGGATGTCACCCAGCATGGAGCCAGGAGCAGGACGATGGAGCAGGGAGTGCTCTGGACCAAAATAGGCAGGGTCTCCTTCCAGCCACAGCCGCTCCCCAGGGACAGCCCTGTGGCAGGAGGTATTAATAGGGGAGAGAAAAAATTGCATTTCAGCAAGAAAGGAGAGAGGGGTGAGACAGGGGTCAGGAACAAGCAGACCTGACCCCATTAGAGAAGCAGCAGGAGGCAGGGAAAAGCTGTAAAGATAAGTCAGGGCTGCGTTGAAGGAAAGAAGAGCCAGCAAGGGAGAGCTTTGATTTGTACTTTCTAAGGGAATGAAAGAGATGGAGGGAGATGGTGGCAGGGAAACATACTCCAGCAATTCCGAGATGACAGCAATGCCCACAAAGGCATATGAAACTACTCTTTTCTTCCTTGGACGGAACAGAAATGAGGAGGCCAATTAACCAGGGAAGCTAAAGCACACGTGTGCCCCAAGCCTGGCTGCTGTTCAGCTGCTGAGGGTGACTGTGTCTTGCATTCTCAGGCCACAGAAATGTCAAAAGCTTTGCGTAATTTTGCATCATTAGAGATAATAAATCAGCGTGCAAAAGGCTAAGTGAAATGCTCTAAGAACCACCAAGCTGCGTATATAAAAGGATGCTACAATATGCACTACAGCAGGTAGTCCAAGTTCAAACGCTCCTGGTCCAGGGACGGGGGGCGGGGGGGGGTGTCTCTGCAAATATCTGCAGATATCAGAAGAGGCTGAAACAAAGCCCAAAAGCCAGCCCCTTACTGGAGTTTCAGTGCACCAAATCCCCAGCCGCATTGCTGGCATTAGCTGCAGGCACCACCAACAACCATCTGCTGTTCCAGGCGTTTCACTGCATTGACGGTGGCAGGTCAGGGCAGGGACACCTGCATTTTCATGACACTGTCCCTGGCACAGAACAAACCACTCTAAGCCCTGCCCAGCAAGCGCAACAACCCCAGCCACATGGCTGGCAAAATGTGATAAGAGGTATATGCACACATGTGTAAGGGCTGGATGCTTTGCTCTCTTCCTAGAGCTTTCCTATAATGGGCAGGAGGACACATATATTTAAATGATGCCTTGGGAAGGATAAGATTTGGTACCCATCAAAAGCTTGCCATAGCCTACAACCACCTCAGGAAATTTACTACAGCTCATCCTATATTATCCATTCCTCAGCGCACAGGCGTGTGTGGGGAGCACGGTATTGCTTCATCTCTTCTGGATTGGGTATCAGCAGGAGACGTGCCAGAGATTTGCTAAATGGCCCCAAATAGCCGCACAGTGTACTTGGGGCCTTGCTCCGCTCCATGAAACGGTGCCCTTCATCCACTGCACAACCGGGGTGGGCTCAGGCTGGAGCGAACCAGGCCACTTCCACGGCACGCGCTGCCCGGGGCCCTGCCACGGCGCTCAGCCAGCACTGAGCTACGTTCAGCCCCTTACGGCACACGAGCCCCAGTTCAGGAAAGCATGTGATTAATTTTAAGAATGCGTTTAAGTGTTTTCTTGAATAAGCCCCTGTGAGCAATAATCTCTCCGCAAGCGCTTCCACAGAAGTCACCCGAGCAAGCTGCGGTGGCTGGCTCCGGAGGCACCCTGCTGCAGCGGGCAAAACCTGCCCTGGCTGAACTGACAGCAAAACTCCCACCCACTTACGCAGGGCAGAATTTCCTCCCATGTCTCACATACATCTCTTTTTCTATGTAAATTATGCAAACACAACATATTGACTACACCCGAGGGGGAACACGCGTATATTCTGTGTCTCTCTTGAGCACCAAGATCACTACAAACGCTGCATATAAACAGTCTTCACATTGATCAAAGTGAATTTAGCTTATTAAAAGAGGATTCTATGCAGAAAGCTGATTTCCTCTACACGGCTATAAATTCAGACAGTAATAATATAGTATAAGATGAAAATAAACCACTGAAAGAACAAAATGCCTTTTTGCCTCCAGTCAAAACCTCCTTAATATCACTGTTAAGGAGCTTTTTATCTTCTTTTTGTGTCTGCCCGAAACTGAGCCACCCATACAAGCCCAGCCCAGCCAGGATCAAACAAAGCCCATCTTCTCCTGGCACGCTGCCCACCGTCTCACGGTGAGGTTTCGGGGAGCACACGTAATACAGGAGAGCAGACGCTCGAGTTGAATACCTCTGTATGGCAAGAATTTTTGCAGGCAGAGGTTCTCCCACACCGCAGTTGTTGGGAGTTTACGTGTGGGCAGATGTGCCGCTGAGAGCGGTGCGTGTGCCTGGGTGCCACCAAGCCGTGCCCAGGGGGGCCTGGGGGGGCACCACGGGGCTGGCTGACACTCAATGGGGGCAAATCCTTTGCAGCTGCTCCTTCTCAGATAAGACGCTCTGGGGCTGCATCTGTTGTAAATCTCTGTGGCGAAGCAGTAAATGTATCTTCAGTTAATCTGTATAGAAATGGTCTAAAGAAAATCAGAGTAATTGTGGGAGCCTTAAAATTGCCAGCAGATTAGTTTTGGCACTGTGGGAAAATGGATGGTCTGGGTTTTGTCAAGCGCTTGCTCCTCTCATCTCATGTCTCCCACACATTTTAGTTCTCTGTCATGACACAGAGAACGACACCTTTGGAAAACTTGCGACTGGCTTGAGACACAGCCCTCTCTGCGGGGGCCCAGTCGCTGCCGAGCACATCGCTCCCCAAGAGAGAGGGGAGGCACAGGGAGGCTCTGGCTCAGCCCTGGCCTTACATCCACACAGGGGAACAAGTGACCATGCGCAGGTGATTCGGGTCCTGAGGCAGAAGGTTGAGCCTTTGCTATTTTCCTGGCAGTGCCACGAGGCCCAAGATTACAGTTCTCATTTGCACGCAAGCCTGCTCTTGAACTGCTCAACTCTGCAACGCCCCACAACACTTTCAGGGGGAAAGCAAAGATGGGGTGAAGGAGAGGTGCACGGGCACCTCCATCAGACCAGGGGACCGCACACCAGAGCACGCGGGTGCATCCTGCTGGCAAGGCCTGAGCTCCGTCTTGCAATGCTCCCACGGCTGCCCCGGTCCTGGGTCGGCCAGCACCTCGGTGCAGGTTTCTCCTGCCTTGCCGCGTGGCTTTCCCATTAATACTCAGCAACATCATGAGTGTGAAGAGGATGGGAGGAGGGAGATTGCACCGAAGGTCTGAGCCAAAATCACCCGTGTCTATCCACTGCCAAAGGTCCCTGGCTGCTCTCCTTGAGGTCTAGCCTATACGTCTCCCCCAGGTATCATCAGCACTTTGAAGCTGCACCTCTAACACTTTATTTTACTATTGGTGCCCCGACATTTAAGCTGCAGGTAATCTCTTGGTTAAGAATGGTTTAAGATATCACCCTTAGGCTTTGACTGTTCCTCTCTAACCTAATCTTAAAATTTTCCTTCATCTTTTAGCGTACCATTTATCCCACCTGCCAGTTTAATGCTTCTGCTAAAATTGTCTGTTTATTTCAACAGTGACTGCGTTTGTCAGTTATTCTGCCAAAACTCCATCCATGACTTACAATCAGCAGCACACATCAGGGACCGTTCAAAGCTGAAACTGATACAATCTGCCGTACAGCTTTGCAGAGAGAAGTGCACAGAGAGAACCAGCGTTCCCACACACCCTGGCTGCCTGCGGCACCCCCAGCGCTCCCAACTCTGCTCTGCAGGGCTGTGCATGCTTTCAAGGGATTCACGGTGAACTCTTTTTCCTTGCCAAGTCCTCCTTTACACAGGCCATCTGTAAGCGTGATGCAAGGCCAGAACAACAGCCAGGACGCCAGGAACACCAGCGCAGTAAAAGGAAACAAAAGAGCCCCAAGTGAAAGCTGCAGTTCATCCTTCCCCATCCACGGGGACCAAAGTGCTTCTGAGCTCCCCACCACAGCCTATGCTTACTTTCACTGCTACAGCTCCAGATTACAGCTCCACTTACACCATGACAGGAACAGCACTGACTGCAGCTGATCCAAAGGGCAACGCGTGGGACATGGGTACCCCAGGACACCTCAGAAAGGGACAACCTTCCTTTGCTGCTGATGTCCGACCACCACCATATCCAAGGCTTCCCCTTCACAAGCACAAAGGAGCAAAGCCCTGCCAGAAGTCAGCAACCAAACTCCCATCAGCTTCACTTCAGCTTTGCAAACCAGAGAGAAGCACAGATATTCTCCTGGTGCTAGACAAGCATAAACGGAAAACCTGGAACAGAAATAAGATGGCATAGGCTTCACTGTACCTGCAGGACAGCAGTTTCAGAGCTGCATCGTACCAGACATCACATTTACTCGGGCTGGCCATGCAGAAGCACAGTGCTCCTGGCTGGAGATGCGTCTCCTTTAATGCACAAATTGTGGCTCCATAAAAGCTGACTCCTTACATGACGTTAAAAGCTTTCCTCACTGAGACATTTTCATTTACTAGTATTTCATTCACTGACTACAAATGGCTTCTTACTCCAGACAGTTCCTTGTCTCAAAGAAGTGCCTTGAATGCCCAAAATGCCAAGCTAAATCTACACATTGATAAAGGCCTACGGTGACTACTCCTCCTGCGGATGAAGTTGCATGCTCAGGTACCCACAGCATTAGCTCTCTTCCCCACCCCTTTGTCTCATCCATGCTCACCACCACAGACACCCGTGGTTTCAGCTACAATTGCCCCAAGGCAAGCAGACAGCCAAGGTATCTGACAGGATCACTGAGGGACAAGGCAGGGTGTCCCCCCAGGTCTCGGAGAGTATTAAACTACTCACGTGCTTTTATTGCCTTAACATCACCTGCTGTGTCCAGGCTGCAGGAAGGGGATGGGATCCTGCCAAGGAAGGTCACTAGTGTGACTCCAGTCTGCTTCACACCGCCAGGAAGCTGCAGCTCCGGACACCCCAGGACACACCACACCGCACGCTGCCAGCCTGCTCCATCCACTTACCAAGCCCCCGCTCCCCGCGTACCCACCGACCAGCCCCTGCCCCCCGGGGCACCGGTGAGCTCGGCTCTGGGGCTGCAGCCTGCCGGCACACACCTGGTGCTGGGGCACTCGGCCTCTCCCACTCTGCCCGTGGCAAGGAGGGGGCAGATGGGTAGGATGCGCTCATGCCACGCTCTGCAAGCCGCCCAGCTCAGCTGCGCCAAGGCTGAGCCTTACTTTCTGAGCAGGATCAGAAACTACGGCTTTTCAGGCTCCACCACTCCCCGCCATCATTTCCCAGGATGTCCTCTCCACCCTCCCGACAGCCAGCACACCAGCGCATAGACATCCCTTCCTTGCAAGGATGGTGACCTCGTAGGTGGAGAGGAACTGCCCTTTTCTTGGAGCAACCTGGAAAGCATGAACCTCATCCTTAATCACGGAGGGCAGCCAAAGTGCCATCTGAGACAGTCCTATAAGCTTATATTACCTCTTTCCCTGCTCCCTGAACACTGCAGCGTCTTACGGCTCTTCCTAGTAACACAGAAGTGCTGGGATTTATCCTTTGCTGTTGAACTGTCAAAAGCAGGAAACTCTGCCGAGACCTAGGAACCAGAGACACCTGCCCTCAGCCTCCTCCTAGCAAACACACTAAGCAGCGCAGCAGCTCTGGGGAATTTGCCTGTCAGAAAGAGAGATAAGTTGGCAGGGACGGTGTGGGCAATGAAACCCTGGAGAGGATCAGAGAGCAGCTGCTGATAGATGCTGGTCTCCGCCGGCTCCTTTGGGTTGCTGTCGAGGTTTTATTTATTGTCATCTGCAGACCCACCCGTTCCTTCCCATTCTAACAGAAAGCACCTGGCACAGGCACCGAGTAACCATTTGCCTGTAGGATAGGAGAACTCTTCAGGTCCTATACAAACAATTTCATTTTTAATGAGAGGTTCCATCAGCTTGTACAAAGCATTTGTCCCTATGTATTGTTGATGAAAGAGGGAAAGCAAATCACGTGGGAGCCCGGAAGGATCCCTGAACAACTGCGCATAGAAAGGAATAGCCATGGCACTAGGAAATCAGACTGGATTATCGCCGCAGCTTATTTCAGCTTTAGAAATCAGTAAATTTACAAGAAAACGCTGATTTTTAAAGAATTGTTTAAAAGCCTCCATTGATTTAACAGCACATGCCGTTTAATCTGACAGTCGAGAACTAATAGGAATTATTCACTGAACTTGCACCGCGCTTTCTGCATATCCCATTGACTAACCTTCCATCAAAGTCAAGGTCAAAGTTGATTACATGCTAGAGTAATTCAATGAGCGACAGCGGAACACATCCAGCGAAGCCCAGGGAAGCTCTGAGCCGACCCCAGCACCCACCCAGGGTACAGCAGCTGATGTTCGCACAGCTGCGAGCACAACAAAGGCAACCTGCTGCAGCATCCCGCACGCAGGGATGAAACGCATCTGATAGAGCACGTGACTTTCGCCCCAGGCATCTGAGCGTGATTCCCGGGATACACCGGACTCCTGGCTTACGCCAATGCCCACGCCTCTCTCTCACCTTGCCAGGCCGTGCCCCTCAGTCCTGCCCTATTTCTTGGCCAGTTTGACGTTGCCCGCGCCCTGTGCAGGGCGAGCTCCGTTACCTGTTTGCTCAACGCCCCGCGCAGACAGATTCTCGTTAATTCCTGCTCCCACCAGCCAAGCGCTAACTAACCCCAGGCGGTGAAGGCACCGGTTCCCTGCCATCCTCACGTCCCGGAGCTGCGCCCAGACGGGCGCGGTGGCGGCAGGTGGCAAGCGGGGGAGGGGGGGGC
>VZTL01044733.1:17774-39484 GCA_013400535.1 Scopus umbretta | reverse complement strand
AGCGGGGGTCACGCTGGCGCCGCCGGTCGAGGGCACCGGGCGGCTGCAGCCACGCTGCCCCGGGGAGGCTCGGGGCCAAGCGGGGCCCCGGGCCCGCTGGTTGCCGTGCGGCTCCGCGCGGGGTGCGTCCCGGCTCTGCTAGCTGTGCTCCTGCCAGGCTAAGCCGGATCCAGGGCAAGATCTGGCTGCTTGAGCATCTCCATCCTACAGGGCTTGCTGTAGGAAAGCGCTTTGATTGGAGAGGCCGTGATCCCGTTTGCTGCAAACGCAAGAAGTAAGGATGTGGAAGGAAGGTTCCGCAGGACTGAAGTGAATTCCGAGCCCGTGTTACTTTGTCATTGTGCTCTGGTTTTGAGGATGGTGATTTTTGAAATCGTAATAGCAGAGCCATCGATCCTTTATGTTTTGTACATTAAAGCCTTGCTTTTAAATATTTTCACTTATTTTGTGCCGTGTCTTCAAGATACTGGATAGAGTTGCCATGTAGTCATACTCTTAAGGAATTCACACATATTGTGCCATATGGCTGATTAAATACTATCTACAGGGACCTCCTTGGAATTACAGGCATGCCGTAAGCCACATAACATATAGAGAAATCGTTCCGATTATGAGAGCCAGTCTGTAGGGGGTAATGAATACAGCTATTATGATCCAAACGGTTCTAAATGTTATTTGTCACTTCTAAAGCATGCAAGCCAGTTACTGCTCTGCTTTTTAGCAGTTCACTGAAGGGGCAGCAGGCATCATTTCATATTAAATACTGCTCTGATTTTTTTTATACCAGAGGCAAGACAAATCTAAAAGTTTATTGTTGATTATCAAATATCTATTAGATGAGGGACAGAAAAAAAAAGAGAGTTTATGAGCTGGAAAATTAGGATTTTCACAAACACAAAGCTTTTCCAAATCTGTCTAAATTAAGAAGTAAAAAAACCACTGTGACATGCAATTCCAGCTGCAGCACACTGAGATTCCCTTCCCTATCCCCACACCCATGCACATTCTTGCAGACATTTTACCAACGGCTTCAGATTGTCACACCATACAGCTCCAGCGACAGCGCTGCGATGAACTGGGCTATAGCTATACTGGTAAGTAAAATCCGTAGGTCTCATTCACCTGGCCACGAGAGGACGGGTGACACAACGATGCTTTTACAGAACGGGGTAGCCCCGTTCATCCTGCCTGCTGGGGAGAGCCCCTGGGCCCTGTGGTTCCTCAGAGCAGGCTGGGCACTGCAGGAGAGCACAAGGCAGCACAACACCAATGATCAGAAGTCCCCACTTATGCCCATGCCATTTCTGCCTTTGGTTTGCTATGTTAGGAACAGCTCTGAGAACCGGAGTGCTTGCCAAGGGGCTGAGGAGAAGAGTGCCGTGATGGGTCACTCAACAAGAAATAAAATCATCCCTAGAGCACCCACCCCTTGTTTATCCAGTTAAAAGCAAAAAATTCCTACTAAGGTTATGAGCTAGGTTTGGTGCCAGATCGGGGCTGCATCCGATCAGCTGCCCATCAGCATCCCACTCAACTGAGCCAAGCAGCCATGGAAGGCCAGTGAACAGTGAGGCTGTTTTTTCGAGCTAGGCATGAAAACAAAAGGAAAATAGAAGCAATGGGAAGGACACATCACATGAAAACAACATGCAGAAAACTGTGACTCCCTCTTGGGAAGGCCAAACGTCAGAATAAGTCTCAAGCACAAGGAGTACCTAAAGCAAGACAAGAGCAGCCACAGCACCACTGTGCCAAGACAAGCCCAAGGTTGCAAGCATTGTGGTTTTCGTCTCCTTTTTTGTGGGCAAGAAAGGCCAGTGATGGCTTATCAGCATAAGAAAAGCACCCAAGAACATGAGGGGGCATTCTGAAAGTGCTGAAGAATTGCACTGCCTCAGATAACCAAACTTTCCTGAACTCAGCCTACCATGGGGAACTCAGAGACTCAACTGTGCTAACATTTTTACCTCTTTGTTGAGACTGGAGCCTTGAGGTCCCTGATGTCATTTTGATCCCAGGCCTTTCCAAAACATGTGTCACTGAAATCGCTTCCATTTTCTTCCCATGTGCACAAACTGCAGCTTCTCTTTTACCTTTAGCAGATTCAGTCGAGAGTTCTGAGCACCACGCTCTCCAGCTGACGGGCTACAGCTGATGGATTGAGTGCCCTTTCCCAGGCACATGCATTTATTGGAAGCCCAGGAACAGCAGTGAACACCAGATCCTCTGAAGAAAGAGCCTTTGCTGCAGGCTGAGACTGTCTTTAGGACAGGCAGCTCTTCCCACTTCCTTTGTCTGTCACCCTCTACTCACCAAGTTCAGACAGGGAATTCCTCTTTCTGAGGAAAGAATCAAGTGCAACAGATGCGTGCTCTGCTACTGGCCAGGCTTTATGACCCACCCAACCCAAAAGGAAACTTCAATAAAACATAAATATTGAAAAGAGGAGACAAAGAGGAGAAAACGAGAAGTGGATCCGCTGAAACAACATGAAGTTCACAGGCAAAAGGGAACTCTTGGCTGATCCAAAACTCCCAGCCTGTAGCAGCTTTTGACTTTGACTATCAGCTCTAAAAAACCTGAGCCATCCTTACAGCAAGCATGGAGTTAATGACACGACACTAGAAAAACAGTGGAAATTTCAGTGTTTTGCATTATGTGTGTTGATGGTGAAAACCCACAATATCAGGGTGTGGGGAAAGAGTTACTTCAGCCAGCAGCCAAGGCAGAGATTTGAAAGGAAGGGAGGGATGATGCCACACTGGAAATCTTAATCTTTCGTCCTGGAAATCTTAATGTTCCCAGAGAGAGCAGCATAGTCAGGCAACCCAAGATAACTGCAGAAGGAGACATGTATCTTTACATGACTTCCTAGAAAGTTAAATTCTTAACCACATCTATTCCAGCCTTCAGACCATCTGGGTTTTGCTTCCCAAGCCATCAAGGGCATCCACACCTGCCTGGCTGATCAGAGGGTAAGCAGCAGCACCAGCCTGCAGCAACCAGTGAGGAAACAAGCTGGAAGGTATAGCCAACGTGGGCGAAACAGCTTTCCTGCCACCTCCTCCACAGATCTGGTGGATAGCAGAGACTACAAGAAAACAAAATTTGCAGAGGACATCGTATTAGACTAATAGTGGAATCCTTCCCACTTCCCAGTAGATGCACCGAGGAAGAATCAATTTTTTTGGCTAACATCTATCAGACTGCAGCTGATGCTGATACAAGGTCTGGGGACTCCTGGACCAGCTCTGAAAACCTCCCAAAAGAGTTGAAGGGTTAGTGGCAAGCTTAGGAGTTCATTTCTCACAAGCCATCCAAGATAAAAGGCACTTGGTATCATTAGACAATAATCTTCTGTCTTGCACTGCCTTCCCTGGTTATCTGTGGGCCTTTTTGTCACCTGCAAATGGGCCTATCACAGAAAAACACTTAACTATGTGATTAACCTTAAGCAGGTGATTAATCCCAGTGCTTCACTCCATTGGATAGAGGCCTGCGTTCCTGCAGCAAACCCACAGGATGCAGTAACCCAGATCCAGACATGCTTTTTTGCTGGGGGTGGGGGAGGACTATAAATGCCATTACATCTTCAGTTTCCCAAATTCCTGTGAGATACAGCTATGATGTTTTAATGTATTTCAAATACTTCAAGATTTTTTTTTTTAAAAAAGTAGCCTTATAGTCGCATCTGTACATTTACCTCTTTTGATAACAAAGCTGACACAGACTGCTCCAGGTCCACCGGTGAAGAACTTCTTAAACAATGCTTTTTGTGTAGCTCGTGCCTTCTGTCGAAGCAAGGGAAAAACTATGTATTTGGGTAACCTACTTAGACCTCACTCCTTTGCTATACATGCCGTGGGGCAGCACTTTTGGTGCACTCAGGACAAGTCCGGTTGTGGCACCAGGACAGATACAAACACCGTGCAAGGCTGGATATGGCAAGAGCAGACATTTGGACTCCGTAGCTGTGGCTGTTACTCCCTATGTGCCATCTGTCCCGTCTACTGCCTCATGTCACTTACCCCTAGAGGTGTCAATGGGACTGTCAATAAGCAGCTACTTACTCTTGGCTTCTCTGCGCCTGTGAAGGGAGCATGCCCCAGCTCTGCAGCAGTAAACTGATGCTTAACTCAGGGCTACAAAGTCCTTGCTGCTGAGGGGCTGCCCTCTGCCGACCTACCCAGGATTGCACGGACACAGCTCCTCGAAGCCGGGAGGAACGCCAAGTCCAAGCACTGCCTTTCCCAGAAAGGCACCATCCAGGCGAGCACTCAACTCAGCAGGACCAAACACTGCTGCACTTCACACCAGGGCTGCTGTTCTCCTTGCGTTCACCTGCCTCAGCTCCTGGGCATGGCACTCCGCACCCGCACTGTGTCCACGGCTGCTGGTGCACCCTCCCAGCTCCCACCAGCGTCCACCTTCCTGGAAGAGCATACAAGGATCTGCAGAGACCATGGGTAAACTCCTTGCACTAAAGGTCCACGAAGGAGCACTAAGAGGTACCACCAGTAACGGTGACGTACCACGCTGTCCTTAGCACAGCCATAAGCCTTGAAAAGAGAATATTAGCCCAGTGGCCACCAAATTTTTGCATTTTGTTGAAGCACAACAAATGAAAGTTCTCCCAAGGTTTAGCTCCTGGAAAATAAGATACTTTATCATAAAATGTGAATTAAGAAAATGAAACCAAGCAACATGCTGCTTCTGAAACACCTGGTGTTAACTATTTTCAGATACAGTGCTACAAATTAGATGGACAGCTACTCAGTAAGTCTCTAAATCCCCCTTTTAATTTTTCTTGATACTTTTTTTTTTTTTTTTTTAAACTTCTGCCACAGAGAACTGGACAGAGACAAAACCTCCCCTAATCACTTCAGGTATTCTGTACACCCTGACGTTGGAGGGGAGAGGGGTCAAAACACGGTTGTTGGTGAGGGCTGGCAGAAGCCTACTGGGCTGACTGTACAAGTGGAGAGCGCTGACAGCTACTGCCCACACCAGCACTTCACGAGCATGGTCGCGTGCAGCAGGAACAGTGCTGCCTCGGCTGTCGCACTGCCCATGCAGGCTACATCCCGAAGCCAAGTGAGCAAGCATTGCAAAGACACACGTTCCCCAGTGAGAGAACCACTTATGGTAAATTGAGAACACTTATGGTGAGGCTGGTCAAACACTGGGACAGGTTACCTAGGGAAACTGCGGAGTGTCCATCCCTGGAGATGTCAAAAGCCCAACTGAACCTGGCCCTGTGCAACTTGCTCTGACCCCAGTTGAGCAGGGTGGGTGAACTGGAGCTCCAGAGGTCACCCTGAACCTCAAGTATTGTGTGATCCTTAACAAGCTGTTCTGACAATTATTACCATCATATCATGACAGCTTTGGGTCTGTTCTAGTTTTTTACCACTCTTGACAGGAAAAACATCCCCACTGTTTCTTATGTTTCAATGGAATTTCCTATATTTAATTTGTGCCTGTTGCCTCTTGTCCTTCCACTGGATACCACTGAGAAGAGTCTGCATCAGTTGTCTTTACCCTGTCAGGAATTTATACATGTGGATAAGATCCCCCTGAGCTGCCTCTTCTCCAGGCTGAACAGCCCCAGCTCTCTCAGCCTCTCCCCATGTGTCAGATGCTGCAAGCTCTTCATCATCTGAGTAGCCCTTTGCTGGACTCTCTCCAGTCTATCTGTATGTCTCTTGTACCGGGGAACCCAGCACTGCGCACTGATGAGGTGACTGAGCTGTGGCGTCATCAGTACTGAGGAGAGGGGAAAGCTCACCTCCTGTGAACTGCTGGCAATGCTCTTCTTCACGTTGCCTCTCTTTTCTGCATTTAGATTACAGCTAAGCAGATGGGAGTGATGGTATGAAAGTACGCAGTTTGATTTAAGGAGTAGAGCTGTATGGTAATGAAGCAGAATCCAGCTTATGAGTACTACCCTATTTATCTTCCTCTGCTTGAAGTCTTTAAAGATAATTTACAGTAACTGCCACACAAGGGAATTACTAAGATTTCACGCAAGTCCCATGAGCATCTCTCTAGCTCGGACAAAGATGACAGCAATTAAGAAGAGGATACACACAGCTGCTGGACGTCCCACTTGAGGTCAAAGTGCTGTTGCTGCCTAGCCTCAGCCCAGTATTTTACAAGACAAGCCTGTGCGAACAAGGCAGAAGAAAAAGTGATAAAATCTCCTTGATGTTTGTTTCCTTGTACAGATATGCTAGACCAACTGGAAAACAGTATGAAGGGGTCACCATCATTCAAATAAATCTATTTCACAATATGCTCTACAGCATGAAGTACTGCACTTAAATCAGGGCAATATAAGAATCTCTTATCTTTTCAAAACTTCTGAACTGTGTTACTGCTCTGGAATTTCTGTTTCCAGACAGCAAAAGCAAGGAGCTACAAGGGCAGCTGTGTGGATCTCCTGCTCCTTGTGCAGGAACACATATACCAGGAGTTGAGGTTGTGCCCACAGCAGGCTGGGCAGTGGTCTGGGCCTTTCCAATTCTGTTTTCTGAATGCCTTGTGTAAATGTGACGCTCCAGGGTGTGTGTATGACACTAGATCCATTACAGACCTTTTCCCTGCCAGAACAATGCTTTGTCTTCACCCTGAAGACAAGAAGGCAGGAACAGGGCTGAAGTCCTGTTTTGAAGGGGATGCTTCCATAGGCAAATGTCTGACCAAGCCAGAAGCAAGACAGGTCAAGTAGGCATGAAGAACTGGTTCATTTAGGGACTTGGCTCTACCACAGTATTCAGCAGTGCGCTGGTCACAGACAAAGGAACTGCAGGCAGAATAGGTTGCAGAGTGGTCTAGTCTAAAAGACGCTCTAACTGGTATTTATTCTAGAAGTCCATGTCACTCCTGAGCCACTTTTCCACTTGGAGGAATGAAATCTCGGCCAGCACCCCCAGTACCCTCCCAAGCTTTCCAACAACTTTCCTCAGAGGTAGAACAGCAATGGCTGCTTTGGGTTTTCCTACAGAAGGTAGTAGGGTGAATTCTTGCAGGCAGCCATATCGCCTTCCAGAGGCAAAAGCTTCCCTAGCTTCAGTGGCACCAGCAGAACTGACACTGTCCTAAAGCAACGCAGAGCACTTGTGCAGGTACAACAGCGGCTCCAGCCCAAGTCTCACAAGATGTCTGTTCTCATGTGAGGAGGTCTGATGAGGTCAAGTCCACCTGTTGACAGCACTGATGTGGTTTTCTTTTTTGCCCATGACCTTTCATGCTTCACTGATGACAACATACTTACTTCAGTTCTTCAGGATTTGGTAGGCAGATGTTATTCTCAAGACACCCAAACGTATAGAAGCTCAAGCCCCACTGAATTGGACAATGTAACTACAGGATTTTCACACTTGTGAAAACAGATTAATGGATTAGATTCTTAATCAAGGAAATCAAAGGTTAGCTTAGACGACAGAGCCGGCTGTTGCCTGACATTAAATTCACATTACAGAGGGATTGTCAAATGCTACCTGGATTCTGAAAGTCCTGTAAGCATTTCCTGGGTTGGCATTGGAGCCAAAGGTTGATGGGTTTTGGTCATAAAAAAATCTGGGTTCAAAACAGAACGATGGAATAGAACAACGCCAGCCTGTTGTCTGGGTCTGTACTTGACTTTAAAATTGTTCAGTGATTTGATATAGCCCAGCAACCTGTGCGGCTGCCCTCTTCAGACTGTATCCTATGCCACAGAAATTTATTCATGCTTACAAGCAACAGCCAGGTGCACCAAAAATAAAAAAATGTTGTTTTCTTTTTTAAAAAAGCTTTTCTGGTATAAGAATAGCATTTGAATAACAGGAAAGGTACAAACGAGCAAAAGTGCCCAGAGAGCAGACAGAAGCAATGGCTGGACAGAACTGAGAGAAGATTCCATTTTGATAACAACTTCATCCCCATGATCAATTTTCTTTATAGTCTTCCTCAGCTTAAGCAGCGTAACCATTTTGAAGTATCAGCTGTCAAGTTACTGGCTGTTCCACAATGAATCTATTCAGGCCATGATCATTGCTCCTCAGGCAACCACTAACTTCCAGGCCGGTGCCCGACTAATTTTGTCTATTGCATTGAGATCCAAAAGCATGTCCTCCTACCAGCTGCCATATCTTTTGAATTAAGGAAAAAGCCCACCTAATCTTAATGATTTTTAGAACACACAGCAACATTTGGTAAGAAGTGCTCCTTAGAGTTTTTCTTTTTTAAAAGTACAACAGGCCTTTAAGGTCTGTTTCTGCTCTGAAGTAGCTTATTTCTCATTTGAAATCACATTTTTTTCCAAGCCTGACTCCTTTAAACACAATACCAGGTAGTTTACTATGAGAAAAAAGAAAAACAAATTTAAATTTAAGTAAATGAACACATTCGTTCATCAATTATTACTTGTTTCTGTTATAGAAGAAATTAAAAGCAGAGAACCAAATAATAACTGGTAACGTACTGACATGGTTTGTGGCAAGTAAGAAGAATTCTACTTACACCTGTAACAGATGACAGAACTAGGGAAGTATTATGCATTTTTGGAGGAGTCTATGTCCTCCTCAGACAACCCTAGCAGCTATAGCAAGGAAAGAGAGAACATGTTTGACACTGTGCTCACCTCCAGCACTAGCAAAGTCATCACCATCGGTACAAGCATAAAGCCTACCAGTTCACCATGTAATCTGGGGAAAAACAACTCCACTGCAGCCTCAAAACCAACCTGTCACAAATCCCCCCAAAGCAAATCCAAGTACAACCTTAATAGCACTGTGGATAACGCAGTTCAGAATGTCTATAACATCTTGCAAGAAGCGTGACCTCAGTAAGAACTTCCTGAATTTGTAGTAAGTTTTTGAAGAGTTTTTCCTGAGCAAGTACATACTGTAATAGTTAATGAGGCCTCCAACTGTGGAACCTTTTTAACTGACAACAGTTTAGAGGAAGCTCCAGCAGTGCCGAGTTTGAGAAAATACTGCGCAAGGTCTTTCAGAGATTTCCATGAATCTAAGTCTTGCGGCTAAAAACACTGAAGAGCTAGACATTAAAATGAAGCGACTGTTAAAGACACTGACCCCAGCTTTGGGAACGCTGGTCCCAGCTTTGTGTCAGACCATTTAGCAGTTACTTCAACAAAAACACAGCTTGTTGAAGAACAGAACAACTTAGACACAAATCCACCTAAGCAAAGCCCAGTAGGACTAAAAAGACAAAAATGGCATTAGGATATTCAGATATACAGCCAGAAAAAGTCAGTGGAAAAAGAACGAAAGACAACAAGAAAACACTTATTGTGAGGCTGGCCAAACACTGGGACAGGTTACCTAGGGAAACTGCGGAGTGTCCATCCCTGGAGATGTCAAAAGCCCAACTGAACCTGGCCCTGTGCAACTTGCTCTGACCCCAGTTGAGCAGGGTGGGTGAACTGGAGCTCCAGAGGTCACCCTGAACCTCAAGTATTGTGTGATCCTTAACAAGCTGTTCTGATAATTATTACCATCATATCGTGACAGCCTTTATTCAGGAGGGTACTTAAGGAAATGCTTAAATTTATGCATGAACCCTACAAAAGTCAAAGGAGTTACAGTTATTGGAAGCACAAACTTATTTGCACAGCTCTAAGCATATGCTCATCACTTACTGCAGTTACAGAAAAATTTACCCACAGGCTTAAACAAGTACTCGGGTCCTTTTCTGAACGGCCCTTTGTCTGTTCCTTTGTACGTAGGACTTGGCTTCACTAGTTTTTCGTGCTCCATTTACTTAGCATTATATTCCAATCATATTTCCACACAGAAGCTTCAAGCACTGCAATTAAAGCACATGCAGGGAAGGAAAAAAAAAAAATAAAGTGAACTGAAAAGCCTCCGTAGCATCTTGACAGCAGGCCAATACTATTAGCAAAATACTAGGAAAACGGAAGTAGCAGCTATAGCTATTAGCACAAAGAACCTGGAATCGTGACTCCAGTATCATGCCCTCAGAACTAGTCAACAGTTCCCTACAGCCTTCCAGTTTGTTCCCACATTCACAAAACGAAGCAATGTGCTTATATGCAGTTCTCGAACAAACAAGATATCTATCATATATACAACTACAGAGAAAACACATAGAACACAGACATTGACAAAACACAAACAAATTTGCATTACTTGCTATTCCAGTAAAAAACAGCACGCAAGTTTGCTTCAGAAGACAGCAGCTTAGTGTTCACTTACACTTGCAAGTTCACTTTGAATCAAGCCTGAGGAATGGCCAGTTTTCAACATTTTCCCAAACATGCGTGCAGCAAATTGCTAATGGCAGGCAAAAAAGCATACAGCAGCTTTTCCTCATAAATCGGTTCTGCCATATCTATGGCTAATGTTCTTGTATTTAATAGTGTCAACATCATGCGAGTGGCTGAGTTCAGCGTTGCTTGCAGTTAAAAAAACAAAAAAATCCCACCAACCAAAAGAAACAAACACTCCCACCCTTTTTAACTTGAGAAAGCATGACTTGTGCAGCATTTAAAGATCCAATTTCAGCATTATTCATCTACTTGAACTGTTGTTTTTGTCCTCTGCACAGGCACTGGGCTTGACGCCCAGCACTGAGAGAGACAAAGGTAGTAGAAAAACAGCTTTGTTTCCATTCATAGCTGCTTGCTGCCACAAGTAGCTGACAGGAGCCAATTACAATAGAAATTGTGTCGAAGGGAAGAGTTCAAGTGATCTATGACACTACCGCCACGTCATTTTATTGATTCTTGGGAAGTGACTGTGTTAATTCAGACATCTCCTGCACCAAGGTCCTGTATAATGTCAGTTCCTCACTTCTGCCTCCTGGGAATTCTCAACCATATTCTGTAAGCAGAATTTTGATTACATGGATGTCAACAACTTCTCTTAAAGAACAAAAGGTTAAGTAGGCCCTTGGGAGAAGTAGTCCAGAGAGGAACCCTCCAGTGCCAGGGGAAGTGCTTTATTGTAACAGCCCTCCACCCATGCTTTGCATGTGTTCAAGGGAACACCACCTCCCAGTGCAAGGGCACTGCCTGATGGACGTACAGTGAAGGCACTTGGCTGAACAAAACAGGCTCAGCAGAGTTAACTGACATTTACCTGCAGGGAGAACTGGGAGGCTCTAGACAAAAGGAGAACCCAGCTGCGTAAGGTACAGACAAGCCTTAAGACCCAGTAGTGGGCGAGATTAGACAGTACACAGCACCACTCAGACTGGAGTACCACTTACCTGATGCAGCTGTTGGAAGGAGAGGGAGAGAGGGACTGATTTCTGAACCATTAAAAACACGCAGCACAGTTCAGCTGGGGAAATGTACAGAGAATGCTAGATCACTGCAGCGGAGCACCAGAACTGTGAGTGCTAGAAGCTAAATATTGAGATAAATGGAAGTCAAACATCTTCCTCAAGATCTGCTTTGTTTACTGCCTGCACAAGATCCTGTATAATGAAGAACAACAACAACCTTTTTGATAATCACCCGAGTACTTAAGGTGTTGTGTTGGACCTGTTGTTAATAGAGCTTTTGGCAGCTATGAGGACAAACTACAGTCAACTTAGGTCTCCAAAGCAGTCATGTTTAAATCTTTAAAAAACATTCAGATCATTAAGAGGTTACAGAGGAGACTTTGCATACAGCATTTAAAACAACCTGCCAAGATGCATGCCATTAATGTTGCAGGATCCCTCACGAAGCCTACTTAGTCCCAAATCTACCTCAAACACTGCATGTTGACAGGAGCCAGGTCTCCAGTCACTCTGAAAAGCTGGGCTTAGACTCATCCTATTTGTATTTCTTGCCAGCTAATAAGTGCTCCCTCCCCCTGTTACTTATTACTAACTTTTGCAATTGCTATTTTATTTATTTATTGCTACAATATGGGGAAAGCAGGAACGGGACAGCAGCACATCTAAAAATAAGCAACCCCCCCAAAAAACAATGCAAAGCCCATATCCCTTTTCTTCCAGTCTGAGCTTCTAATTTGAGGGACAGGAAGGTCATATGTGCCAAGAGACTAGAGGGAAGGTACCTGTAAGCAAAGTGATGGTGTTCATACTGCACAATACAGCTTCTTGGCTTGCATTTGTCACTAAACGTTTAGAACATCTATAGCTAGCTCCAGAAGTGCCAGGAATCACAGTCAACTACAGTCTTCTATATATATTACCTATTACAGAAACTCATTTTTGGAGTCACAAACCAAATGTCTTCTTGTGCTTCTCCTCGTTTCTGTCAATTCAGCGGAGCTCAAAGTAACAAAAAAATCTTGAGAGAGTTTAGCTTGTCTCTTCTATACAGGTATTTTCAAATCCCAGAGTCAAACTTACTCCAAGTGTGTCAACTGAAAGTAATTTTATACAGCATGTACTATTTTTGTATTTATTTTGTCTGATGATATACCCCTTGCAAGTGCCTTTCTTGTTCAAGACAATTTTACAAAGTCATGGTCAAATTCACCTGAGTAAAAAAGAATTAAAAGAAGAGTGAGACTCATTTCCTGCCTTTCCAGGCCTTCATTCTTCCACTAATGGGAAGGAGAGGATTCTTTACATGCTTTTGAAGTCTCCTCCTCAAACTAAACTATCATATAACTACTCTTAATTCTGCTTAATATCCAGTTTCAGTACGCCATTCCCCATTACTTCAGAAAGAAAGCTGTCATCAAAAAAGTGACAAGATCAGGAAAAGTAGAACTGAAAAGTTAACAAGTGCATGTTTGGATCAATGAGCTGAGAAACAGGTCAAAACTACTTAGACAAAAGGCAAATTTATGAATCAAAATGGAAAAGAAGCAACCATTTCCAAGTGTGTGACCAAGTTTAATGATACATCTGTTTTCTGAAACACTTGACCATCAATAACATTTCATGGGTTATGGTGCCCAGAATGTTACTTCATAGGTGTCTTATATGAATATTTACAAAGACTTTCAAAATTCAGTGGCACTAAACAAATGAGAAGAACTTAAAATTTTAAGCTACAATGCTTAAAAAATGTAAACAGTTTATTTTACATAGTTGTAAAATATAAGAACTTTCTAATGCAGCTTAATTTTATCTGGAAGGTAAATAAATCCTGGTGCCTGTGAACAAGGAATGAGAGAATTCTTTACACAAATATTGTGCTCCAGTGTGCAAAAAATTATATATAAGGAATCTAAAGTCCACAACAATTAAAAGACAACAAAAAATTTTCACGTCCTGAAGTTGAGAAATTTATAAAAACATTTACACATGGTTGCTGACCCATCAAAAACTTGCGTAACTTAAAATTCTGAACAATAGCTACTACAAATTCAAGATCTTTCTCAAATGGAATTTTGTGCAAAGATCAGACCTTTTTTCAGCATTTTTCCAGCCATTCCTCCAACCTTCTCTTCCCATCCCCTGACATCTAGTGGCCACAAGCACCACTAAAATCCTTTTGATATATTTTCAAATTAGTGCACGTAACCAAAAGGCACACACATGTGTGAATACATTTTCGTGCAGAAACCCGTGTAGGTTCACAATTATGTTGCAAAACAACTGTTCGTAGAAAGTTTAGAGTCTAATGTTTGGCAGAATTATTCTTACACATTCCTTTCTATTCTACAAGCCCAGGTGTTAATAGGTAGACACTGCTTTCCAAGGATCCAGTATTTGAGTAGCCCTAAAATAAAGATTTAAAAATAAACCAGCCTGTAACATTATTATATTAGATACTTTGCTTTTGCCCGCATTATTTATGGAATTTTAATCCCACAGTACCATAGCTTTATGCTGTCAGTTGCAAAACAACTAAGATACATATTTCTTTTTGTTAATGAAGACTTTGATTGCTCCAGTAAAGTCAGCTGATAAAAGCACTTCTGTGTGATCTGTCTTCAAAGCTCCTTAATAAGGAAAGATAATAAACTGTTAGTTCATTGAAGAAAATTTAAAAAAAAAATTAAAAAAATCAAGCTCTCATGAAAAGACAACCCATCACTGTGACACCCTTATTCCTCTATTACGTATCTGTTATCTAGCCAATACTTCAAGAAACATCTGCATTTCTATGAGAGGGACTTTTTTGTTATTGGTACAGGTCTACCTCCTAACAGCTCAAGCGTAAAAAACAATAATCCGAAAGTACACAGGACAACAGCTATGCCCCTCACTTCACACTGTCTCAGGTTTTAAGAATGCAACAGCTGCCAAAATGTTCAACTACTGAGACAGGAATATATACCCATGCCACTGCAAGGACTTTCCATCTTAAGAAACCCCGCTCCCACACTGAAAGTATTCTTCGTAATCTTTTCCTCCTTATACCATGGTATCAAGCAGAGCTCATCTTAAACACTTACCAGAGGGTATGGTATCTGATGTTTCAGGATCTTCTCCCTTACTTTCAGCTTCTTGCTTTTCAGAAGTTTCCAGTGACACCATCAAACCGGGATTAGGAGCAAAAATTGCAGATGTGACCACTGCATTGTGCGCTTCAGAAAGACAATCCAATTTTGATTATCTTATTTCAAGGAATTGTTAATTTTACAAGAATAGCAGGCATAAATTTTACTAAATATCCAAGAATCTCAGTGCTAGTGGCACCAGGTAAGCTCATCATTCAAGGAGCAACTGTGATTGTTTTATAAGCTTAGGAATCTCAAAAGTTCCTGTAAATGCCCAAAACTAACTGGCAAGAGCTCTAAAACACATTTGATATAAACATGGTCCCATTGCGTGTGTGGAGGAATAAGTCACTTGTCCATAAAGGATCTAAGGATAGATAATTATTTTGATTACTACACTTCTATAATCAAGTTCTGCCAGCAAAACCTTACATTCATTCAGAATCTCTTACTGAAGCTGGACAAACTCTGAGCTACTTTGTCTCTTGCAATCCCAGTCACACATCTGTAGAGAGTTTCCTGCGGACAATGTTTTCTGTCAGAGTCTACTTATTGAAAAAACACCAACTACAATGCATCTTGCTAATAATTTATACAAACTAGATCAATAGCACTGCTGAGCAAATAAAACTAGAAGATAAAAATATTTAATTTTTTAAGTCATATGAACTTTGATAAAACAAAGATTATAAGTTGATTTTTACCTTTAATGCCTTCCCAGAAGTCATTACGGTCTCTTCTTACAGATGTAAACTTGCTCAAGTCATGGTATGTGCTCCAAATATAAACATATTTATCTTCTGAACCACTTACAATGTAGGTAAAGTCATGGCTAAAGATTCAAAGGAAACGCATTACGTTTCTTCGCTGTTCAAGAAACTGTTACAATAGCTCTTCAGAGGACTTGCAGCTTTACAAGTGCAACCGGGCTAAGTTCACAATTCAAACCGATCCTTGATTTTAGCGACTGCAGCTCAGAAAAATACAGAGTCCTTAAATGAATGTGCATGCAAGCTTCCTGATGCTCTCCCTCTGGCAGAAAAAATAGTTCTCATGACTAGCACACAGAAGCTGTTCTGCAGCTTCTGCCATAGAAGAGGACTAGTCTAACAGCTATACTCAGCAACAAGAAAATGGCATAATCTTTAAGTGCAATTTGCATCTGTTTGAGTCTGAAACCTGTATGAACACATGAGACTGTGTAACAGGAATTGTTTACAATACAATCATGGGCAAAAAAAAAAAAAGTCCACATGGGCAGAAGATGAAAAGCATTCGACAAGACTGCAACCAGATGACTGTTTAATGCTCACCGACAGAGACAAAAGAGTACCTGCAAATCCAACTCAAGTATTTACTTTTAATTTACCTATTGCATGAATATGCTACATATCTAAACTCTAACGCTAACTATGCTTCAGCCCTGTAAGTAGAGATGACTTAATTTGAGAAATGAATCTTGGACAGGGGGGTCAGACAAGATGACCTCTAGAGGTCCCTTCCAACCTCAGCCATTCTGTGAAACACTGGGTCAACCTTAAAGGTGCTTTCAAAAAAAGCTGACAATAAAGATTAAACTTGGCATTACTCCTTAAGCACTGCCACCCTCCTCTACTCAAACATCCAGGTTAAACAGATACCCAAGCATTTTGGCTTCTGCAAGACTCAAAGAGGGAATAGAACAAATATTCTTCTCCCTCTCTTTTACTACCTTACAAACCAGTATTTCTATGACAGTCACAGTAATATACTCAAACTCAGAAAAGTGTCTTAGGCCAGCACAGAGAAAGAAGAAAAAAGAATTCCAGCTCAGATTTGCGGGCTGTTTCCTGACAGTGATGATACACAAGACAGTGACCAACAGCCTTGGGCAACAGTCGGGTGACCAACACATCTGCAATAATACCTGACAAAATTAAGGAGATAAAACTTATTTATCACAGAGGAGAGAAAAGATGCTGTGTCCCAGCCCCACCAGTTCTAGCACAGTTCCTGCATTTACAGCAATAGTAATGGACATGCATCGTATTGTCAATACGAAAGGTTTCACTCATCCACAGAAGCTCCCTGCTCATAGGCAGCTTTGTCATTCTTTACCAGAGCCTTTAGCTACCCTTGTATTCTGAGCCAAGTGACATTTCAGAGGCTCAGCTGCACGCCAATGTAAACAGATTATTTAAACGAAAGCCTCTGTACTTCAGCCACAGCATTTCCCAAATCCAACAACTCCATTGCTATAATACTGTCTTACCTAAAGCTGGCTTTGATTTGGCTGCTGCTGTTGACATAACCTTTGTATTTCATAGATAAAGACAGATCTCTTAGGTCATACAATCTGATTCTGGAATCATTTGATGTCACTAGTATCTAGAAAAGAAATAAATAACATTCAGAAAACTATTAGCATGCCCAAGAAGGAGCAGAGTTCATTCAAACAGTCAGAATTCCCACTTCTTTTGATAAAAAAAGTGACATAGACAAAGAATAGCTCCAAAGAGGCAGAACAAGATTTAAGACAATGACATTTTTCTTCTTCTTCTTCTGTCAATGGATAGAAGACAACTTCACTGTCAAGATCATCCTGACTGGTCTGAACCAGAACAGCTGCTCTTTACTGAAGTAAAATGTGGGCCCAAAGAACAGTCATCAATTTGCAAAGGATATTTTGGAACACATTCCACAATAATATAGCAGAACAGCTATTCTAGTGAGATAAATTTCTGGAGAGTCATGACCTATCAATCATGAAGCACAGATCAGAGGCCATTATCTGCTATATAAGCAAACTGAGCTTTTCTTGGTTGATGTCAGATTGCTTCCTTTTCACACTTTTCAGATCAGAAGCTTAAATGTACTTATAAGGAACAGAGAAGTCTATGAAAGCGAGTAAGGGCATTCAGCTGATTAGCTTTTTTATGGTACATTAGAAGTGAAGCAGACTGCAGGTTCGCAATAAGTCTCAAGATGACACTAGGAACAAGGTATAGCAGAGTAGCAGTCAAATACTGACCCCTACTTATCTAATAATTTATGCAACAAACTTTTGACAACTCTTGGAACACCATTACCATCAGATTACAGAACTTCCTATTTGTTTTCAAAAGAGTTCACGCTGAGCTGTTTCATTGCATTATCTAACATGCCAACCACATCATGTGACACAAACCCAAAGGCACTACTGATCTCTGCATCTTCTGCATGTCGTTGGAATTAAGTAATTTCTGTCATTGATAAGAATACAACATAGGTGACAACAGCTGCTGATCTACTACTCTAACAGAGCCAACTGTTGACCCAACATCACCCCTGAAACTTTACGTAAGAGTGAGAAACTCTCCAGCTTTAGATTATGACTTTAACAGTCAACAGCATGTTCTTTGCTCAATGAGAATTTGATCCTTTCAACGTAAAACTTCAGCTTAGACTGAAGCTGAACAAAAAGGACTGATTATGAAGAATGGACTACACTTGCTTGCGTAACAGCTTCTGAGCTTTTAGCATTTTTTCAGCTTCTCTATGAAGCACATGTTCCAATGAATATTAAATTCAAGAGAGGTTAGTTATGCCAAACAAATTTTCGCTGAAAGCCATCTGTAAGCATTTTCTCACTTTACATTAATCAGAGCATAATGTGTTTTTAAAAAAAAGTTTTTTACACCACTATTTGGCATTGTATTAGTCTAAATCAGCAAAGAGTAGTGTTCATTTTAGTAGTGTTAAAAGAATTCTGGTTTAAGTCAGCAACTACAAACAAGACTCGGCACAAACTTATGAAGCATTAGATACAAATATCAGACTCCAGTACTGAGCCAAAGTTGCACTGAAAGACAATACCTTATTTTCTCCAGGCAAGGGTTCAATGCCAGTAATTTTTCTTCCAACTCTATTTCGGCCTCTGGTAGAACGCACATGTATTTGTGTATGGTACTTCAAGTGCTGAAAAGATATGAAAATGCATCGTGATTTGAAATAATTGGGTAAAAATGTTAAACTATTTTGCTTCAAGGTGTGATAGGTTTGTTTCTTGATCTTTAAATAAGCATGACTTAAATCTGTTTGTTATTTAACATGAAAAAAAAAATACATAGTCTCCAAAACTTTTTACCTCTGTGTCATAGAAGATGCATCTTCCATCGTATGTGCCTATGACTGCGTATTTGCCATTCTGACAGAAATTGGCAGCTGTAATCAATTTTGTCTGCCCATCTACTTCATTCCATAATGCCACTTTTTTGTCAGGAATGTTCCAGAGTCGGAGTTTCCCATCCAGTGAACCACTTAAGAAGTACCTGTCATCCTGAGAGGACAAACTACATTAATATCTGCTTGTGCTATGAATATGCCCCGATTTCCTTAAAACCTTCCTGCCCCATTTCCAAATAGCTCCTCTCCAGAACCTCCCAAATAAAAGCTTTCAGATGAGTTGATTATAACGTTTAAAAAGGCTGAAAAGACAATGTTAAAATTACTGGTAAATGGAGTTCAATTTCTTACACATTTCTGACAAGATTACACATACGCAGTGTACATACCTCAAGTTAGACAATTGTTCGCTGTTACCACAGTTACCTTCTACCCTCTCAACATAAGTTGGAAAAATGCTAACCTTGTCAGGAGTTGAAAGCTCTTTTCAGAGTTCCTGATACATGTACCAGTTATGTGTGTTCAGGGAACACTGAAAAATGCTTTTCCTCTACTTGAGTTTTATTAATATTAGGAAGCTTCATTACAGTATTTTTTAAAAATCGTCAAATAAGATAGGTTGGAAGGGCTCCCTGGAGGTTGCTGGTCCACCTCCCCTGCTCATAGCAAGGACAGCCTCCAAAGTTTCATCAGGCTGTAGAGGGTTATATCCTGTCAAGTTTTCGACAACCCCAAGGATTTTGTGGTCTCTGGACAATCTGTTCTTTTCCATTATGATTTTTCCCACTAATATTTCATCACAACATCTCTCATTGGAAATTCTGACTTTTCACAAAGTTACTCAAAACTATACCAGCTGTGATGTTATAGCTAACAGACAATTCACTTTCCACACCATGCTTACAAAATGGTTAAACCACATGGACACTCCTGGTCAAGTTTAATGAAGATGAACACTTAAAATTCCATAATATTACCCAATAGGGATATTTTTAAAGTGCACAAACTCTATTATTCACTTTTTAAAATTGAAAACAAAGGGGAAGGTCTCTTGTAATTTCAAATTCTGCCTGCCTAGAAGAAAGAGGGCAATTACACTTACCCTTGGATGGAATGCTATAGCAGTAACAAAGTCTATATGCTGGAAACAGCAAAGACATTCTCTTCTTGATATGTGCCATAATCTGACAGTCTTGTCCATAGAAGAAGAAAGTAAGAAGTAATTCTGTGAAACAAGAGAATCCAAGGTTACCAGTCATTACTTAATTGGTGCTTTCCTTAAGCCAAGTACGTTGATGCTCAGTCACATAAAGTTTTCCGTAAGAATCTCAATGGAAATGAATACTTGGAAAGTAGTTAAAAGTATTCAGAGAAGAAAAAGCACAATAGGTGTCAGAGAAAGGGTGAGAGTCTCTCCTGCCTAACATCCTTCAGCCAGACCGTGTTCTTAAAATTACAACTGTATTCCAATGTGGAGAATTAACTGAATAAGCTTTAGGTGAAACACTTTCAAAGTTAAGGGCAAGGTAATTCTCTCAGTTTAAGATATATATATATATATATTCAGCAACTTTAGAATCTGTACAGTGTATAAAACCAGTAAAGCATACTGAAGACAAGTGGCCTTACACAACTTTAACAATTACACAACTGTAATTGTTACTAGCTTGATTTTTTTTTTTTTTTTTTAAAGATTACTTTTAATTAGAGAAGCCTGAGAAGTTTCTTCATTTTATCCCAAGTATTTCAGCTGGAATAAGGGTTGTCTCTACAAATCTTTTTCTCTGTCCAGGTTTCAGCTTAATTCAGAGTTAATTTTCTTCCTAGTAGCTGCTATAGTGCTGTGTTTTGGATTTAGTATGAGAATAACGTTGATAACACACTGATGTTTTAATTGTTACTAAGCAGTGATTACACTAGTCAGAGACTTTTTTTTCAGCTTCCCATGCACAAGAAGCTGGGAGGGGGCACAGCCAGGACAGCTGACCCAACCTGCCCAAAGGGCTATTCCATACCATATAGGGTCACGCTCAGTACAGAAACTGGGGGGAGTTGGCTGGGGGGGCAGCGATCGTTGCTCAGGGACGGGCTGGGAGTCAGTCAGCGGGTGGTAAGCAATTGCATCACTTTTTTATTTTTCGCCCTCCCTGGGTTTTGTTTCTCTCTCTCTCACTGTTCTCTTTTTCATTACAATTTTTATTACTATTACTGTTATTATTTTATTTCAATTATTAAACTGTTCTTATCTCAACCAATGAGTTTTCTTACTTTTACCCTTCCAAGTCTCTCCCCCATCCCACCAGGGAGGGAGGGTGAGCGAGAGGCAGTCTGGTGCTTGGTTGCCGACAGGGGCTAAACCACAACATTCTCTTCAATGATTGTTTCATATTGTTTAGATGTATGGTTCCAATGGTAATTGACAAAAGAAAACAATGAAAACACAGGAGAACTGTGTAGTCTGCATTAAGGTGACTTACTTTAGACCAGGAAAGATCAAGAAGATCTGCTGTATGCCCTTTGTATTTGCAAAACGGTCGTTGACGAAATGGGGCATTTTTGTCATCTGGGTCTTCATCAACTCCACTGCAAATCTATCAGAGAAGTATATAGAAACGTTACAAAATGTTAGCTGGAAATGTTAGCTGGAAAAATTAACAATAAAGCAATTACTGCATACAAAAAATACAGGACCAATAACAATTTGAAGAACAACTCTTATGACTAAAATAAACAACACTTCAATAATAAACATCCAAAGTAACTTTCAAGTACAATGGGCTGTGAAACATCATCTTGAAATTCCAAAATTAAGAAGCTCTACATTTTCCATCCACACAGCTTTTATTCAGTGGGATATGCTCAACAGCAATTTAAGCAAACATCTGAAGATAAGCTTTTGGAACAAAGTATATCAATCTTGAAAACGGCATTCCAATTTAGAATATAAATTGTGACTTAAAGTTTCCATGTTTCTAGTACATATCAAGAATGATAACTTCCTTATAAAGGCCCCTTTCAGAATGAACAGGTGCAAAATAAAAAACCATTAAAAGTTCCCATACAAAAGCAAAAAAAAGTCTCAATACATCATCCCTGGTGAGTGTGGCTAAGCAAACCTATTCACTTAGCTAAGGTCAGGAAAGATTCCTACCTCCACCCACCGCCTGCCACCCGCCCCCCCCC
>VZTL01044733.1:0-17678 GCA_013400535.1 Scopus umbretta | reverse complement strand
ACATTAAATAACGCTATTGCTAAAATCTTTCCTTAAACCCTGATTTCATCATGTTTCTTACACTACTGGAAACCCAAAATAGAAAAAAAAAACCTTAAATACATTAATTTTAATGGCAAGTTTACTAAAGTATCTAAACACTCCACAAGTCAGAGCATCTTTTGGTCAGTCATGTTCCATTTTATTCTACACAGATGTGAATAATTTAAAAGTGTCAGGTTTTACAATGCTTCTGAGTTTCCCATTGTTGAGTTTGGCCTTCCTCAGAAAAGACATCATCAAGTCAGATGTTAACCGTAAGTTAACATCTTATGGTTGCCATCTTACAAGGCGAAAGACTAAGACAGAAAATTCAACAATGTAGGTATTTTCCCCTTTAGCATTTCACTCAGAAATCTACTCTGGCAGAGTAGATTTGGCAGAAGGCCAAAGTGAAGCTATGCAGCTTTTGTAATGCATTAAGTTTAGTGATGTACTTTCTTGCCTGCACCCCATACACATGGGATAACAGTATTTGACTGAAGGTTTCTATCGATACAATAGTTTGTCTATGCCTCAAAGACACAGGCCAAGAACTCTTTAACGTGTGTTTTGATAAAGCAACAATAAAGATCTGGCATTACAGAACAATGCAACCCCTCCTTTCCCCCTCCCAAAACCTAGTGTACGTACCCCTGCATCAGTATCAGACTTTGAAGAATTCAGACTCTCTTGAGATGGGGAGGGAGAGACACGGCCTAGAACACAGGCAGAAACACCATGGTCAACTCCAAGTTCCCAAATAACTAGAATTTCTAGTGTTTTAGAGCTCTAGCAATACACAGAAAGTTACCTTCTGTGTTGTACTTCATTCGCATATTATTGAAATAGTCAAAAGCATTCTTTAAAACCCATATTCTTACTACGTTGTCCTGTCCTGCAGATGCAAGTAATCGACCGCAGTGAGAGAATTTCATTGTCCAAACAGCACCCTGTCAAAATAAAAAGATCATTTTTTAAGTTATATAAGTTGCCTTTTTCCATAACAAAAAGTCTTTCTATAATGTAAACAGACAAGATTTAGGACATATACAAAATACCACAAGTAAAATAAACTGTAGATCAAAACACTGAAAAGTAGCTGTTAAGGCTGGTGGATTGTGCAACACACTTGCAAGAACATTTTGAAAGAAGCAGCCCACAAGGCAAATTACTGTACGAGAGGAGTTAAGGGAGCTCAGTGCTACCACAGCATTCTACATAAAACTGGTACCACTAGTAACAGTCAGCAAGCTAGGGTTCCGAGAGACTTATAACCTGCTATTTGATTTGTAAAACTGGCAAGTATTTGTACCTGCACTTCAAGTTAGCACAGGCTGTGCTAACACTTTTTTTTTAATTGGTTACATCAATTCTGGCAACCGAAATGAATGCTACATATATTTATTAAATTCAGAATTGGCATGAGGATTTTGCGAAGCCTGTGAAGATAATCCTCTCTCCATTGTGAAGTCCAAGGAGTCAGTAGTCAATAAAACACAGTACCACACAAGCAATATTCCATTTCCTCCTGTTATTTAACGAACAGCTATTAGGCATTTGACTCCACCAACATAGTATCCTTTTAGGATGCTTTTGGGGGACTTCCTAGGTTTTAAGAAGTCAAATACTAGCATGATGGAAACTAACACAGACAGATTACCAGTAGGACTGGAAACTTCAGTTGTGGATGACAAGCTTGAACTCTCCAGTCACTAAACTGATTGCTGTAGGTCATTACCCATAGCCTAACACTTAAAGATGGGGGACTGTTTCAGTTGTTGTCAGACAGTTGCTGTCAGCAGAAGAATCTGGGAAGTCAGGAATACTAGGATGTTTTTCAGACTCTGCAGGGGAGCAATGCACACTTCCAACAGTGATGAATGGTAGTTTTTCTGCCTCATTCTCCACAGGCATCTCTGCAACTATCATATCCCGGTTTCTCCCCTCCTTATCATCCTGATCCACATACCCCATTAATCTCTCCCCACTTTTGCCTCCAGAAAGTATCTAGTATTTCTTTTCAATACCTGTGTTCATATCTCTAATAGGCAGACTAGTCTATTTGCTGAGTAGGTCAACCCCGCTGCTCTGTGCTCAGTTCTCGTAGTGGAACATAACTCATTTCAGCTTAAATTCATAACTGCAGTAACACTCAATACCAAAACTCTTTCAAGGAAAAGCTCTTGAGAATCCCTGAAGCTGGAGTATCTACAGACTTTTTTTTTTCCTGAAGATCTGATCAAACCAGCCAAATTTTCATTTCTTGCCAGAATGTTATTTTCCAGAATGAAACTGCTCTTCAAGAAGAATAAACCTGACTGTAATTTCTGCAGGTCATCAAGTAGAGGGAAGCTAAAAGTTGAAACTCAGGCTGAGCAGATTCAGCAAAACCAGAGCTGAAATTTGAGACACCTACCATATGCTCTCCACTGAGATCCTGAACAACTTTAATTTGTTCAAAATCATAAGGTCCCTTGAAGCCATGTGCTGCTTTGAACTTAACTGGCCTTGTATATGGCATCCCTTCATCATCACTGGAAGAGGGATCATCTTGATCTGTATGAAAGACTAAGAGGAACACAAATTCAGCAGTACATATCACAGCACACATTTAATCTATTAGTAAGCATTTGCCAATACTTTTTGGCAGCAGATTAGTCTTGAATTAGCAAATTTTTACACACAATATTAAGATCTTAAAGCAAAAGTTGCATCAAGGTCTACAAATACATCTACACTAATTTTAGGCTGCAATGAATCCAAACACTTAACGCTCAAAATAAGAACTGCTATCCATTTTTGTTCTGACCCTTTCTTTGCACCGGGTCTTGTATTCAGCAGATCCTGCACAAAGGGATTTCTGTCAGTTTAATGTGTGCTGAAAATAATCCATTTTCTGGATTATGCTGAAATGGCCTGGTGATTTGCCCACAAAGCATAAGAATTACAAAAGAGCTGGGGCAAACAGCCAGTGGCAACAGAAGATGCTAAAGTGCAGCAGTTCTACAGCACTTATCTCAGGCTGTGGTTAGATTGGCTTACTGCAGTACTAGAAGTCTGCCCGAAATAAACACTGATGAAACAAGAAGAGGAGAATACAGTTATAGTTGGGAAAGCTTCTAACAGGAGCTCATGCTATATAGGAACTCTAGTGGTGGCACTGGTTATCAGAAAACAATCAATTTTTATTAAAGCAATGAAGACAACCCCCACTTCTACCTTTGCTGGAATACCTTTCCAAAAAGGTTTACATTTTGATATCCAGACAGCTTTCTAACAGCACAACAAAAATTGCACTATTCAACCGGTTGAGCTGAAAAGGTCTCTCAACTACTACAAGAATTCATCCTTGTAACCCACTTGTCTCAGAATGCCTACCAAGCTACAAGCTTTAACTCCAAAAAGCCACATCAACAACTGTACAGTGTAGTATACAGCAGTATATGTCCCTCAGACAGCTTTGATTCCTAGAAGCCCAAGGATAAACAGACTATTCCATTAAAAAAATTCACCAAAAGATATAAAGAAGTCAGTGTCACTGACCTTCATCTCGAACACTCTTAACTTTATTTACAGCACGTTCACCATATTCTTCAGCAAGGTGCTTTGCTCGTTTTACAGACTTGCCAAGGAACTTTTTCAGTTGGGTCCTTAAAAAGCAACAGCACTTTTTCAACATCTAACACCGGAAAACTCTCAATTTTTGCTAGTACGAATCAATAGTTTCGATTTGAAATGCAACATTATCTCTTTCCATTACTGCTTCTTAAAATAAGCATTTAATTTGCCAGCAGTCATGTAATCAGTTTAACTGCAGTGCAATGGGCTTATGTAAATTCAGGTATCGCTTGTACTTAAAAGGTAACTTGTTCAGAAATCAGGAGAGCTTCAGCTTAGAAAACCAAAACCTGCCTCTTTTTAGGGACATGAAACAGCATCTTACGTTTTTTGTTTTAACCTCCCTCCATCAGAATCGGTTTGCTGCGTCTGCATTTTGTCTTCATCATCAGACTGTGCTGCATCGTTACTAGGAAATACAAAAGTGATTGTTTAATACAAAATCATAATGAAACTAAATTGAATGAAACATTAGTAAAGCAGGATCTGCATTTTAGGATCCATCTTTATACCTTCATGTAACACACTGGAAATACATGGATGTGCTGTTAATCAAGTAATAGAACAGATCTTTCAATTCTTAGGCATCTTGATACTAAAACTGTATACACACTCCAGATGCCAAAGATACATTACTCCCTTCCATAAATTCAAAACTTTAAGCTTATTGTGACGCTTTGAAAGCTAAGAGCAGACAAAATACATTACATCACTAGGAACTGGTAATAGGCCACCTTGTTCTCTTACTTTGTTTTCCTTAGATCAAATAAATCAATACTTGTTAATTCTGGAACAGAAGTTTGTACACAGAAGAGTACAGTTCTACAGAAGTGAGCTTTCAGTGACAATACAGCAATGCAAAAATCCTAAAATTGTCTGATGTATAAATCACATAAATCTAGGTCTTTGAAAAAACCATCTAGACCAACACAATTTCCTGATTGTTAAGAAACTGTATTTTCTATCAACATTTATAAACAGGCTCAGTTTTAAACACTAAAAGGGCCTAAAGCCCTCCTGAGGACAGGAAAGCCTCAAAGCAGTCACCTATACTGATGTCCACCGAAGTCTACTAAATTAAACACTGAAAAAGCTACAGGAGGTGGTAGCATGAACAACATATAGTACTTGAACATAAACTGTGTTTAATTCAGTATAGAAATGACAACATTTAACATTTAACAGTGCTAACTGCAGTTCAGCTGGATTTTCAGAGATACTTGCCTGTCAAGTTCCAGCAATATCATAAACTTTTAGTTAATTTAAAATAATTCAATAAACAGCCTAGTTACTAGAGAACTGGGAACGAGCACTAAATTAGTCAGAGACAAATGGATTGGAACTCTCTTTATTTGCATAAGAACTGCCTCCACATTTGCAAAAACTAAGAGAGCAACAGTATCAGAAAGAGTTGAAAGCTGTCATCATTCATACCTGACATACTCTTTAGTTCTCCTCATGATATGCAAAGTTAGGGGATTAATGCCTGTGGGCAACTTTTCTTCTGCCAAACTCAGGGGTATTTCTTCACCTGTATCAAGGTTTTTTATCATTACACTTGCTAGAATTTCCTATGGAAAAATAAGATGTGAAATCAAGACGACTTGGTTAGTCTCCAAAACCTAGGGCAAAATATAAATCATCCAATCTTACAGGTTATTTATCTTAATGGGAAATTCTGCAGCTCACTATATATTTATTTTACAAAGACTACGTTTAAGTTAAAATTGCCTTTAGTGTGTTAGCGTAAACATTATCAACCACTATATACAGATGGACACGTCACTACAAGCTTCAACTTCATAAATCAGAAATGCAGCTGTACAGACATCAGCCACTGCCTGACACCTTGCATGCTAGTATCAAACACATTATGTCATTAAAAGATTTTGAAGTCTTCCCCTTTCAGATACTCTAACACTTGTAGCTTAGATTTAGTCAGATAACCTTTACCTACAGAGAAAAAGCGCTTAGACCTAACTAGTACTACATGAAGGAAAAGGGTTTTGGTATGATCTGTTCATGATCATACCTCTGTTTAGTAGCAGCAAAAAAAGACAACACACATACACAAATAAAAACTGGCAGCAGCTCAATAACCTCATTAGGATTAATGGAAGTTATTAATTGAAGAAACTATTTCTTAATATTAGGAAAATCATTCTCCTATTGCTGACTCCTTTCCCTTTTAGATAGATACACAACAAAGCACCAAGTTTGCTGGTGTTCCCTCACACTGAAATCTTCTAACATGTTTGCATAGCTACAAACACAAACTCGTAGCATTTCATATCTATTAGAGCTCACACTTTCAAACGCTAATACTACATATGACTCGGGGACCACAAAGTGCTTAGGTAGACAAAGCCAGCATACCACCACTCCTGTTTGTGTCCCCAGTCACAGCATATAGTGGTTCAGTTTGCAAAGTGTGACATGTGGCTACTCCAATTCATTTCACAGACTGGAAAAGCAAGTACAGGAATGTATTATGTACAGACCACATTCATTAATACCTCATCTGTGAGCTCTCTTCCAGAATTAGACCTGGGTCTTTGTGGTCCAAGTACTTCATTTGTTGTTTGGCCATCAGCTGCTTTTCCATTTTCCTGAAATTTTGCAGACAGAACACATTATCTCCCATGTAACACTGAAGTGATAGAATATGTTAGTTATTGAACTTAAAATCATTTCCCCGTACCTGTGCAGTGACTATTTTATCTCCACTGGTTGCACTTGCCAAATCCAAAGAAGGCTGAGAATCTTTGGGCATGCCTTCTGTCACTGTACTTGGAGTTAAAAGACCACCAGCTGTGAAGTTCTCTCGAGAAACTGAAAAGAGATTCATATTAGAAAGAAGAGCGTAACACTCACCATAGGCAGTCCACAGATTGTTAGAATCCCAACATCATACTCCTGAACACTCTTTCTGACAAGTTTGATTTTTTTAAACATCAACTGCCACCAAATCTGCCTTATCAATTATATATTTCATATGTAGTTGGAGGCATGGGCATGATTTAACACCTAGTCCTCTTAAGTTTTATTAATAATTTTTTTTAGTAATTTCCCTAGAAACCCACGACTACTCATTTTCACGAGACCTCAGTCTGCCTCTTGACTTGTATTTCTATGCCAATACAGATAGCACAGTTTATTTGAAGCATGTAACTTTTTTTTCCTTTCTGTATTGATGAGGCAACTTCTCCTTGCTACAGAAGTAGCTATTTCAGTAGGAAGTGTTAGTTTACAACAAAGTCTATGAATTGGGAACACTTGTAATGTAAAAGGATATTTCTCCACTTAAGAAGCTAAGATTCTTGAAACACTTTTTTTTCCTCATTTAGACATCAATTAAACTAAAATCACAAGACTGAATGATTCTTTGCTCAAAACACAAAAATAGTAACCATGTAGATAACTAAAGCCATCTAAAATAGAATACTTGCCTTCTAAAACAGGTTTTTGCACTTCAAAATCCAGTTCACTCTTCTTCTTCCGGGGTGGCGGAGCTGGTCGTGCAGGTGGTGGTGGTCTTGGAGGAGGAACATTTGTTGGAGGTGGTGGCCGTGCTGGGACAGGCTTCTTTGTGCTAGCAACTATATCAGGTTCTACAGTAAGCTGCCTTGGTGGTTTTGCTGGAGGCATTTCTTCTGCTGTAGAAAGGTCTTTGGTAGATAAATCTGAAGCCACTTGTTCTAAAGTATTTGCCTCTTTCTTGTCTGTTATGTCCTCATTTTTTGATGTTTCTTCTTGTGCTTCAGTTTCATCCATTTTATGGTCAGTTGCATTTGTTACTTTTGTTAGTTTATGAGTTTCCTGTTGTTCAGAAGTAAACAAAAGCTTCCCTGACTCCAACTCACCATCCTTACACGCACTCTGATACACTGGTTCTCTAGGGTCTTCTTGTAATGATATTTTAGCATCTAATACTTCTGGAATACTAGTAATGAGACCTGCTCCAGAAATCCAAACATTTGCATCTGAAGGTGGAACAGTCAGTTCTTTTCCTCTAGAAGCTAAAGAATCATCATCCAGTTGTTGTGCCTTCTGGCTTTCTTCTATAATACTGTCAATAATCTAAAAACCAAAAAACATACAACTGTTAAATAGCAGGCATTTCTGGGGTACACTTACCAGCCAGTCTACACAACACCACAAGAACTCTCCAATGAAGAGTTGCTTTGTATACAAAAAATTCTGGAGTTCTAGGGGCAGAAATAGGCACAACTGAAAAGTAAACCAAAGTGACTAATTTCCATTCCTCTTCAATATACTCTGAGAGAAAGTTAGGAAACAAGAACTGTTCACTCTTCAGAGTTCTCATGCACTGCTAAATATAATCCTGTAAATTACACCTATTATTCAACACTGGTAAATCTTAAATATGTTTTTAGAACGCTTAGTTTCATATTTACCCTTTTGATGGACACTTACTAAACACTAATGACAAATTCTAACCTATGTTTCAGGATGAAGACTGATTATGAAGTTATTTAATATTTCTAGTGTGATGCTGGAAGCACAAAGCAATATTTAACTAACCTCTTTTGAATCATCTTGTTTCATTTCTTGTACAAAGGTTTCACTTCCAGCTTTGTGTAGCTTGCCATCTATATCCTATGGAAAAAAGATGGTAGATACCAAAAGATGATGGTATTAAGTCCTTCAGTAAGATGATCTAACAAAAATATAGCTACAATAAGTTAAATAGCATAAAGGACAAGAATTCTACTACATATTTAATAGTCTGCAGCAAGGAAAATCCATATTAAAATATTTTTTTCTTTATCAGTTTGTGGGAAAGGATGCAACAGCTGTATTATCACAACATATAATAGAAACTTTTTTAGAAATTTCCAGGTTAAGTCAGGCAGATCTGTCAAGTGGTCACAAATAGACCTTTGAGGTTCTGACATGGAATCTTACATTCTACAATTTATTCCTAGTGCACATTGCGTATTTTTGCCATCAGTCATCTTCATGCAGATCCTTCCAAAATCTAAACAACTGCAGCAGAAGAAATTAAATGACTGGATTTAAGCAAAAAAACCAAGAACATTTTCAGAACATTTGGATGAAAGACTGTGTGAATATTCAAAGCTGAGTAAACTATTTATTCTTTATATATGTATAATCAAGACTACCAGGACATTATACTACTGATGGGAAGTCAGCTTCCAGTTTAAGAAGTACAGTTTTGAGATGTGCGAACAGCATCAACACTTTGGCATATCCTACCAAACAAAGAATTAATAAAAGCAATTCACTAAAGGTGGCCTCCTGTGCCGAAATAACGTAGTAAATTAGTTTTAAGGGGGTTTGTTTTGTTTTGTTTTTAAACTCGTGTTGTAGGTTTTTCAAATGATAACAGCTAAAGAAATTGATGAATAGCAAAAGAATATATAATNGCCCTAGGAATATTAGAATTAGATTACACTTTGGGGATGTTAAGTATGGACAATCTATACAAAGTCTTAAAACAGAACTGAAAATATTGTAGTTGTGATTGAGCATATTCATGAAAAATCTTAGGTTCAGAAAAGCGCGTACTTTATAGCATAGAAGGATACTGCTTTAACTAGAAGCCTACTTTAACCTGTTAATATGGTCTAGTAGGGAACTTCATCACATGCCTTCTGTTCTACAGGAACTATTGATCACATTGCCTATAAGCATATATATTGGCAATATCTAAAGGGCTGAGCTTAAAACATTAAGAAAAAACAAACACATCTCAACTGATTCCCTGAGTTGAGATACAGAACTGCTGTTCTACTTTTCCTTTCTGTCTACAGATACAAAACTCTCTTGTTGCAGTCAGCAGTCCTCTACTGTCTCCCCACAATGTTAAAGCCCCTAAAGATGAGCTGTTACCATTATGAACCACTTTTGTTAGGCTATTATTTTAATTCCACTTATACAGTTTTGGATATGCACAGTTTTGGATATATACCTAATCTCCAGATCAAATAGGTATTTTAAAAGACCTCCCTGTATTTTTTGGACCTTGCAAGATTTAGAGTGACTGTCTAGTACAGATATCTAAGAACTTTCTCCTTAGACTTTTTTTTTTCCTTTAGACACTTAGCTAGTCAAACAGAATTTTATAGCCTACTAACATACTATAATATGTTTGAAAAAAACCACGCAACTCTTGCAGACATCCATCGTTGAGTGTTCTGACCTCAAGAAATGGCATATCATGCAGAGCCAGCTGCAATTATAGAAAAATTCTTCCTCCTTCTCTACTCCCTCCCTTATGTTCAAAGGTATGAAGACTTAAATACTTAAGTGTAATCAGTGTCAACAGAAGTCCATTATATTAATTTCTAATTTTATTGACATTAAACTCACACACCTGTTAAACTCTGGACTTAGGAAATACTTCTTACCCATTCCAAGACAAGCGATACCATTAGTCACACATTTACTCAGCTGATAAGGTACCAAGCAGAGAAGCACATTTTCCACCTTCAGAAACTTAGCTTTGAACAAGTGACTTAAGAAGATACTTCAAAATAAAAATAAAATCTACAAGCAACAAACAGAACTTCATAGCTAATAATTCAGTCAACAATACATTGAAGTTAGTTTTTGAAGTTCATTGATTGCACTGAGTTTAGTCAGAGTGATAGAGCGATATTTCTTGAAAGGCTTACACATGTAATACTTAATCATTAAAGGGACATTAAACAGAACACAAAATAAAGGCTACGTCTCCGTTCCATAAGAGATACTGTAAGATATGGTATCACTGCAAAAAGGTTATTGATTCAGAGCAGAGTGCTACTGACAAATCAGAAACACTATTTTCACTACAATTTCCCAACATTTTGCAGACATAATGACAAGCCTTCTTTAGTCAGTGTAACAGTCTTGCACAGCATCACCTTTGACCCTTCTAAGACCAGGAAATGAGCGTTATTTGTCCAAGGTTCCAACTCCTCACTTTTTCAGTGTGCACCAGATTCAGCTGCACTGTCACTATGCACAGATGCAGCATACCAATTACCTGCGTGGGAAGTGGCAACGCTGTCTCATTAAGCTAAATATAGTGTTTTATCTTCACGTAACCTAGAGGGAAGGCTTTTGAAGTACAAACACCAAGATTTTTCTTATTTTGAAGACAGAAGAAAGCAAACTATTTCATATAAATCGAGACCAAAACCCAAGTGCTGCAGAGACTTGCTTACTACTCACAAATCACTTGAAAGAGAGCAGTCTAGTAATTAAGGAGAGCTCAATTAAATTGCACATGTACATTTCAGAATAAAATTAGCTTCGAGACATGTTACCATACCCTAAATAAAAGTGAAGTTGGAACGTCAAGAGACACGAGCACAACAGTTGCTACAACAAGGAAAGCCTATCATTTCCTGTCTGTGTAGATGTCAGGGCTACCACAGCACATCTGCTTTAAGCAGAAACGCTCAACATTATGTTCATCAACCAGCATTTGATCAATTTTAAGAAGAAACTCACCTTTAATATGTGGGATCCAACTTTTGTGGGTGATCTGTTAGAAAGAGAAGACGGACTTAGGTAGAGCTCCAAGAAAAAAAAAAAAAAAATCTCTTAACAGTAAGCTTCATATTACAGTCCATAACACAGACTTCCTTTACAGTGAATGTATACTTGCTACTTTAGACCAGCAACAAAGTGAATGCGTCTCATACCGCTCCTTTACACCAAAAGGCTCTAAATAAAGTGCTCAACTATCTATAATGCACAGATCGACAGTTTTTACAATCCCCAAGTTTCTCAGCAGAATCTTCTAGAAATCATATTTCTATCATCCTTTTCTAATAAACTGATGCTATTCCAAGTACAGATTTAAAAACATTTTGCATTACAGAGAATTTAAAATTAAGAGTGTACAGGGAGCACAGGGTGGACATCAAAGAAACCAGTATTCTCAGAAAGCAGAACTACAAATGCTCTAGTAGCTTGCAAATCAAGTGCCCGAACTCTAACCTGTAGAGTCAACGCTACCACAGCCATTCTGCCCTTCAGCCTCTCCAGTCAACAGAAGGTCTCGTTTCTAATCATGACACTTGGTACAAATGTAAGTATTTACATTATAACAGGAGGGAACTGGTTTTATACTACTTTACAAAATGCATACTCTGAAACAGTGAATTTGCATTAGCATCCACTCACACATAACCTCTCATTTCACTAATTACATGAAAGAACAAGGTATCTTAGGGGAATGGTATCAAATAATTACTTCTCTTCAGGACACCACTCAATCCAATCAGTGAACGGTCAACTCTTTATATCCAGAATTTACATTTTCCACAAGACACTCAGAATTCTAGAAGATATTTAAATATTGAGTCACACTGCTTACTCTGACTACAGGATCTTATTCATATATAAAGACATTGAAAGGCTGAACCCGATAATCTTTCAAAGTCCCTTACAAACTGGGCTGTTCTATGATTCTGTTAGTTTGTCAGTCACAAGCAGAGACCAAGTTACAGATTACTTTCTTAAAAGCTTACTACCAAATGAACTACCATGTGGACTGTACAAGCATCCCCACTGGCTACCAAGGTCAGTGTCACTCAGCAACTCTGAGTATCACCGTGTACCAAGCAAGAGAGTCAAATACAGAGATCTTGGTCTAATTTGTCCCTCCAAAATGATGGTTTCAAGGGACAACACCTTCTGATAAAGAAACCTATTACCATTTAATTTTTAAGAATTTCTGACCTTCTCTTTTCTACCTGAAAGCATTTCATCACAAAAAGAAATTATCACATTTATACAGCAGAGTTAAGTAAACAAGAAAGTACAGTGGATTGGTATATAAAGACTGTATTATTTGTCACTAATTTAACACCTTAAACCTAGATGCTTCTGTCCAGACACTGACATTTAAGATGCACAATCCACAACACTGTTTTGAGGCATAATCCTTCTAGTAGGTGCTAACCCCAGTGTGCAAAAAAGAGCAAAACCAGTATTTTGACCTGAAAAAACAAACACATCTTTTGTCTTCCAAAATGTATTGCTGGGAAAAGCTATTGTTGAATGTCTAGTTACTGAAACATTTTCAGTTCCATTCTCAACTCTTGGATTTCCTTAGAAATAGTGGCAGAAATGTGTGTCAGTTCATTAAATCCACAAGATGACTGTAACAATGAAATATATTTCTAATTACAACATTACTGCCTAGGCTTCATCAAGGTGTTGTATAAGGCACTGCTAAGACTTTACAACCTAAATAAAATGCAAATCCCTCAAGTGCAAATAGATACTTTAGTTTTCTGTGGCGACACCTACCACCAATTAGGATTTCACTTCTGGTACAGGCAAATCATTCCTCCACTGGTAACACAAAATATGAGGTTCAAATATCTACCCTTTCAGACTTCTTCAGCTAACTAGTTTTGTGGAAAAAATCCACACTCAAACAGATGTTATTTCCCACTCTCACGCTTTACCTTGGGAAAAAGCTGCTCAAGTGATAAAGGTTACAGAGATAGCAGGTATATAATAGAACATAGTGCTGATAGCTTGATACAGCACACATAAACGTCTTACGTTAAGGTGAAGCTTTGTCCTTGTAATTACACACTTCTAAAACATTGCAAAGCTTCTGTAACTGTCTGGCAACAATACCACTCTCAGATCAGTTTATAGCATAGCCAAATACGTTCAGTGGCTTGCCTGACATTATTTGAGCTATGCGTTTACAAGCACTATTGCTCCCTTAGTCACGATTAGTTGCTGCCTATGTGCTGTTACTTTTATATAGACAAAGTCAGTCACAGAGTAAGTTTGGTAACTCAAGTCTCTTGTAGTTCAACATTACTCTGGAATGGTCTCGGCTTCCCAACCCCCTGAAGTTACCAGCCTTTCCGGCTCCCCAGTTTTACTTTAAAGCCACTAGTTTTATGAATGCAGTATCTGAAATGCTTGCATTTTTTAAAAAAGTACATATATATAGCAGCAAAAGTGTCTGAAAAGATTTATATGAAGATCAATCCAATGATCAAATATTGATTTTGCTTTGAAAGGTCTGTAGCTTTACAAGGTTATCAGGCAGAAGATCAAGACTGAGATATGCCACAGAAAACATAAGGCAAAAACTTAATTTTTTTGTCTAGTATGATTGTTTAGTAAATAGTGGGATTTAAAAATCGGTAACAACAGATCTTGCAGACTGCATTTCACATAAAATACTTCTCACAAGTTTTCTTACTTGATTACCACTGTAACACCAGTTTAGCAAAGGAGGGGTTCAAGGTTATCTACAAAGATTAAACAAAATTCAAAGAAAAACCCCATTTCACCTGCACAAACATAACCAGATACCTGATTAATCTGCAAGTCAAATAAACACCTGCAGAACTTTTTTTTTTTTTTTAAATGTATTCAGCTGTCAAATTCATCCTAATACTGACCAGACTATAGGAAGCTGCCATTCCCACTATCAGGTAGCTCCAGCCTATTACCTATTCTAAATAAGCTTCACATTTTCAACACATTGTTTTGAAGTTTTGCGACAGAAAACAAAACATTTAGCCCATCAAAAAACCCCAATCATGTGAATGACTGGCCTCGGTCAAGTCCCAGACCCACACCGCCCGTTTTCCTGGGAGGATATACATTGCTGACATTGTTACAGAGCAGGTGTGCTAACAGGCAGATGAAAAGAGGTTTAACGTGTATGCAGAGTAGCAGAACACTGCACAGAACGTACAGTTTCAGCAACGAGCCCACTAGCTGTATTTACTGCTGTCCTTCAGCTTGCAGAGGCACACAATGTTTTCCTCCCTCTAACCTATGGCTGGCCTGGAAGCTACAATTACCCTTGGCGCAGCTCTCTGTGGCAGTCCACACCTTCAAAACCACAAGGATTCATTCCTGCAATGCACTGCTTGGGCTGCCCTTGGAAAGCGTTCGGGAACTTCAGCGAACTCAGAACGCAGAAACTTGTCTGCAGTGCTGCAGGTCACTGCATCAACATAACTAACGCTTCACACTCCGTCTGTTTGCTGACAAGATCAGTTTTGCATGTTGGCTAAAATACACACCTCCAAAAAAGATGTACTAAGCGTGTCCCACGTGTCAGCAGGGCACAACTTAACATTAGCTAGCTTCCTACACAGAAGAAAATGAGATTCTTCAGGAAAAGCATCGAAGCAACTTCAAAAAGATAGGACTACTGAAGTCAGAACTCAAGAATTTAAATTAAGGTACCAGAGGATATTTCTCATTACCTACACCATCTCTTGAATCCAGTACCTTTTGTTTGGTTTCTCATAACGATTTTTAGGATACAAGTACACTGGTAACAAACTTGCCCCTTACTATTAGGCGTATGACGTTCAAACTATTAGGTTTGGCAGTTCTTGGTTTCAGAGGGGGCGGATGACTTTTCTTATAAATAAAATATGAGAGGGCCTGTCACATGCCTGCATCCAAACAAGTGTGCCTTACTTTACTTTGTATTTTCCTTCTCTCAAAGCTGACATCCTCCTTCATGGGACAGTTCATGCCTCTAAATTTCAGGGTCTTTTTCTAAATCTCTCCCATGGTCATAGTGTTTTGAAAGCAGAGTGACAGAGGTTAAATCAGAGCACCTTCTGTCACACTACCTCTCCACTCCCCTGGCTACGCAACAAATAGATGCCTTCACGGACCAGTCCACAAAGGCACCTACATCTTTTTCCTAGGGTCTAGAAAAACATATAGAAACAAACATTGTTTGGGACCTCGTTACCTAACAGATGGACACTCTCCACACATCCTGTCAAAAGTAGAATTACACATAAAAGGCAAGATCTACAGTAGGAATGAAGCATACGGGCCTGGCCTGAGGTGCTACAATAGTCTCCAAACATCTGGTTTAAACACACTTCATCTCACAGAAGTCATCAATCCGGGAGAGCTATCTCAGTCCATTATCATCTGAAAGATACATTTTGTAATAGGTTCTGTAATTTTTGCTAATTAATTCTTAAAGAGCACCAGTTATATATGTACTTGAAGATGCAGATATGGTGCTTTCCTTGAGAGAGGGGCTTAAACATCAGTACCTATTGACTTACAGCAGGAATTGGGAGCTTACATTCAACTTGAAAATTCTACTCTTCCACATCACAAGAGACAATCAATAAAACAAATAAATAGCAAGAAAGGCAGCAGGTTTACATAAACAGTTGTCACCGCTTTCAGAATTTCTATATCAGCAGTTATTAAACTTCCCCACGGGGAACTCAGGGCAGGGGGGAGGAAGCTACAAAACCCACATTTTTAATGAGGGCAAATATGTCTAGACCACTTTGCTAAAAACTGGCTATAGCACATGCTACCAAAAAGGATTCCCAAGTGGTTTTGCTGATCATCAGAACACTGAATGCACAAGGAAATGCCTCAAACTGCAGAGGGCATTTGTTTTCAGTTGCCCTTCCCACTGTGAGAAGGTTTTGATTTTTTTTTTTTTGGTGGGTCCCAACTCAACACCATTCATTACATATGCACAGGTCTCAAAACTGCGATCTACAAACCTGCTTCCAAAAAGTGTCCAATGTAAATGTAAAATTAGTTCTTAAGAAATCTCAAAGCTTCTTTAGAGAAAATACTCTCCATATTGTTAGATTCAATAGCAGGCTGAATTACAGACTCAGTATCTGTATGGCAAACTAAGCCCTCCAAGATCACCTCCTTACTTGACTCAAGCTGACAGAATTCTATTGACTTGAGTCAACGATGCATCCTTACCAGTTATGGACAAGCAATAGAAAAATTAAAAGCATCTTTCATTTCAGTTTCTAGTGAGTGACTTCATATCATCAAGTTCGGCTTAGATACAGGTGGGGGAAACCTGCAAAGTCAGGGCATATGGCTTTATCTGTATCAAATAAAAGGTAGGATGTGCAGCTGGGCCAGAGTTAACGGCTCACTTCTACCAAAAGGTCTGTTTCCCCCTTCCTGCCTGTGGCTTGTATAGCCACACAAATCCCACACCTTCACCCTCTCCTGTCCCCACCCTGCCAGCTGCTTGAACTTCTAGAAACAATAAAACCTATTCAATTTTTCAGCTGTTTTTAATTACTCTGAGTTAAAGCAACTCATAGGAGAGTCTGATGATCACTAGTACCAGAGATGGAGCAAAACCTCATTTCAGCACAAGCTCTGTTAATTTGACTTAGCACATCTTGTGGAACTGTAAGCCAAGATGTGCTTTTCACCAGGCTATGTAAAAAGCTAAGTTCAGAAAAGCTTTGATACAGGATGTGGGGATGAGGAGATCAGATCTAGTCTTTCCTTTGTTCTAGGCATCCAGTGACCACTGAGAGATTAAAACAAGCCCTTAGTCAATTATTAAAGCTTCAGATGGATGGATTCCACAATCCATATCTCATTGCTCTTTGAACAAGCTACAGGAAACCTCATCCTGCGAGGTCAAATAACGGACCGATTTGGTCCGGCCTACATGAAAAACAGAACTTATACAAGTCATAACCTGTTTAGCACACAACAGGAAAAGAGATATTTATAGTTTAAAAAAAGGGAGTGTATTTGGCTAACATCAACGATATGGTGACACAGTTAGTTTTGAGGTAACAGCGCTAGGAATCTACCTCATAAAACACCGTTGAAACTTCGACTACACAGAACCACACACCGGCCAAATACAAGGAGCAACAAGAAGCAACACCATTAAAAACAAACGACGGAGCACACCAGAAGTTGTTCTACACGCAGCAACTGCTAGCCTGTTGCTGAAAAAGCTCGCTCTCTTCTTTTTCCCCAGCAAATCTGCTACTTTTACCATATTTCAGGGATTAGTTCTGTCGGTCCCGACTTCACCTCCGCACATCTTTTCTAAAAACTACATCTTGCCAGCCCAAGGAAGGCAGATACGACCTCATCAAGATAATGGCTACTGCCATCCCCGCAAGCCTCGGAAAGCGCATCGGGGACCGCCCGATCTCCCCGCTGCCTTCCGGGCTGCCCACTCGCCCCAGCAGCCCGCCGCCGGGCGCAGCCCCGCCTGCCCGCGGCCAGGTCGGCCG
>VZTL01044732.1:0-14569 GCA_013400535.1 Scopus umbretta | reverse complement strand
AACTGTTGGCAATGGAGTACAGATTTCTGCAGGTTTGCATGTGGGTAAGGATGAGAAGAATGTCATGTTTTTTCCATCTAAGGGGTTTCTGACTCTCAAGTTTCAGTTGTTCTTGCATCACTTTCTTTTCTTATGTATATTAATACTTATTGGACAATGCAAAATAAATAGTGTAATTTATTAGAAAATTTAATAGAGAATGAACAAGGGAATAATTTAATTGCTATTGTAAGAAATTTGCTCTTGTTTTACTGCAGGTTTTCTGAATTGCAATATTGTTGTAGTGTTTTGCTTGCCAGCTTGCAGTACTGAAAATGACATTGGAAGAAATTCTAGTCTAGTTCCTGTTCTTAGGTTTTTCACCACAAATCACAAAAGATAATACATTGAAATGGTTTCTCTATTATAAAATGGCAAAACAGCACAACAGAGTGTTTGATTAGCCTTGGGCAAGGTTCCTGATTGGAAAACCAATGTCACAGTCTGATAGAATGGATTGTGCAGTATTGGAGGTGTGCCTGTGAAAGTAACATTGGTGCTAAGTAGGGTGATTTGAAGATGGGAGGTTATCAGATACACTGAAATATTCTACTCTAGTGTAAAATTTTCATATGTAGAATGCCTTTCTACACTTGATGTAGAAACAAAAATAAAACTGAGATCAGGTTTTTAAACGTGAAGAGAGCAGCTCTCTTCAAACCCTAACACTAGCTGCTCCTCAAGTTCAGAACGCTCTCAGCTGCTAAGCAACGTGTATATATATATCTCTTCATGTAAGACCTCACTGTTTCTCTCAAAAGCAAGTACAAAGGCCTTGACACTGAGAAATGCTATATGTGTCTCAGAAAGTCACAGAACAGAACTGATCATGATTTGTTTGTTTGTTTGTTTAGTTGGTTGGTTGGTTGGTTGGTTGGTTTTCTTTTGTTGATTTTCAACCTGGGAAAACATTATCAGAACTGATTTTTTCATGGAAATAAATAAATTCTTAGGATGATTTCTTTCTGGTCAAAGATAAAACTTACAGTGAAGGAGAATAAGACACCAACAAGCCAATGATTAGGGTACAATTTTGGATAATGCGAGAGCTAGGTGTAAAGCCTAATCTCTGCCTGATACTGAAAAGGAATTCTAACAAGTCTTTCTCTGTTCTAGGCATCAGGTATCTCAGACACAAAGCTGTTCAGGCACATCTGTCTTTCTCTCCTATTTATTCACAAAAATATGTCACAATTCCTTTTTTCTGAAGAAGATAAATGAATTATAACATTTTGATTTTCAGGATTCTTCATTTCCATACAGCTTCAGTGCCAAGTCCTTAGGACAGATACAACAAAACCTTTTTTTAAAAAATGAGGAGTGGTTGTGCTGTAGAGTCACTCAGCTGTCAATAGTCAGTGTTAGGTACCTTATTAATACCTACAATTGAGAAATACAGAATGCTTACAGTGTTAAAGGAAATGGGACTGAGCACATCTGAAAATTGGTGATGCTGGCTCTGCCTGTGTAGAGTAGCTCTGCTCATTCTTCACATGCACAGGTGTAAACCAAAACTGATTCTACTGATCACAGTGGGATTTGTCATGATTCATCATCATCACACAGCTATCTGATGTGAATGTAGACTTTTACTTAATTTTTCACATATGCTTCACACAAGCATGCCTGCCAGATGTGGTGGAGGCAGTGGAGAGTGAGGCCCAGCTGGATGTCATGTATGTAGTGTATCCTGCCACCAGGAATTATGCCATGTACTGCCTCTGGGAAAAGAACATTTCTTTTAAAATTGTAGCATGAAAGGATGCCTCTTACAGCTTGCTGGTGGTGCTATGGACTCCATAGCTTTTGTGCTTTCACTATGTTCTTATATACAGTAAATTGAGTGTTGTTTTATCTTGCTTTTTCTGGAGGTGATGCTACATTAATGAATTGTAAATTAATCTTTACAGATTGTTGTCTGCAGGAGCATACCTTGTAAGAAAGACTGGTGAAACTAAGCAGTAGAAAGGATATTAATAAGAAGAATAAAAGAATAAACTGGATTAAAAGAGATTTAATATTTGTTTATGTTTTCTTCTTACTTTGCTCATGAGCATGTCTCATGAGCAAGAAAGAGAAGCTGCCATGTCATGGTGGTGAGCAAGAAAGCAGATCAGGTGTCCAGAAACAGGCAGGTGGATGTTTGAACTTGCCGTTGATCACTGCTCGATTCCAGCTGAGTTCTCCTAACAGGTGGCTTGCTGAGTGGTGTGCCAAGGTGACATTCGTCCAGGGAACTGCCTGGATGACAAGCTACTTCAGACTGATGAGGAAATTACCAAAACTCATGTCTCATTAGTGTTTCTTAAGGTTCTTTGGAAGTGAACAACAGTTTAATTAAAGGCTGACGTAAACACGTTCCTGCACGCTTTCCCTGCAGCATCTTATCACATTAGAATTGATCAAAATTGTTGCCTTGGGCTGTCTTGAACAGCTATACATCTGGAGCACCATTTGTGCAAGCTGCTGATGAACAGGCTACATACGCTATGCTTCACAGCAGCTCTTCTGCCTTCCTGTGTAGACAGATTTACCTTGTTGGGAGATGAGATGATCTAACTCTTTTTATCTGCATAAGCCCTTTTTTCTTTGATGTGATGCTTTAGAATGTATAACATACCACCCATTTGGGTGCATACGTACTGTATCTCCACAGTAATATGAGAATACAGGCAAAAGTGATTTGAAAAAGCACTGAGAATTAAAAAAAAAAAAAGCCATTTTTTCACATTTGAAGAAAATTCTCAGCAGGACAGGACACAGTGTCTGATTAATGTTGACCTTTTGATAACGTTGTCCAAGTGTTTTTGGCATCTTTCTGCTTTTCATTTGTACTTCTCATTTTTTCCAAAAGTCTAAAAATAAATCACACTTGAAACTGTTTTATTTTCATTCTTGAAGTAATAAGGATTGGAATCTCATTCCTGAAACTTTGACACAGACATAACAGCAAGTGGCCTATTTTTATGACCTCTGTTTGTCATTCATTGTGTAATTATCAGCATATAACTAAGCTCTGTGTGGCTACTAGAGTATATCTCATAATGTGAAAAAAATAAGACATGTTTTAAAATGAGAAAAATGTGTGTTTTCTGTTATGTAGAAGCTACTAGTAAAATCATATGAGGTCTCGTTGTCACTAACTCATTCTGCTTTATTTAAAGGCACTGTTTCTTATGAGCAAAATTAAAGACAGTGAAAAACTACTTTGCAATTTTATTTTTTTTTCCAATTCTTGTTTTTGTAATTGGTAACTCTCCAAAGAAATGTAACTTGTGTGTTTTCCTATTAAAGATCTAAGTCTTCTCTCTTGGTCAAGGAGGAGGTGGCTGCAGCCTTTCTTCCTAACCTATACAAACCGTTATTGTTCTGTCTCCCCTGTTGGCTGCATCTGTTATTCAGCAGTGGCAGGAGCATGAATGCTCTGTTATGATGGCCAGGCACATACGGGGAGAGCTGTGGGGGCTGTGGGAGGAAGGGGCTATCTGAATTACTTCTCAAGGCAAAGTACATTGTTTTAACACAGAAGCTGCTGCCTGCATTTCAGCCATTATTCTTTGTGGTTGCCTATGCCATATATAGCAAGACTTCTTCTGAAAGTACTTCATGGTGGTGTGCTGTGCAGTGTTTATTAAAGTTGCTGTTTAGGTGGGTAATGAGTATTTTTATGGCAATGCTGAATTTTCTATTCCTGACTACCAGTGATGTTCACCTTGATGAGGAAGAAGTCTTCTGTATGAGGGGTTCATTGCAATTGCTTTGTAATTTATGCTGTCTTTTTTCTATATGCTAACTATAATTCTTACTTCTGTAAATTAGGAGCAGGAATAAATTACACATTTTTAAAGCAAATGCTAAGGTTATCATAGTCACCGATCTCCTTTTCAGGAGATTCTTTTCAAATTAGTGATGCCACTGGGGGGTTAATGGATACTCTGATTACATTGCACTTCATATAGCATACTTCTTTTGAGCAACTAAAATATTTTGGTTTTGAAAAACACAACAACTTTTGCTTGTTTAATGAAGTAACAGTCACCAACCAAATTAAATCTTTGTTGCATTCCAGAAATCAGAGCTGCTGACGCATGCAGACCTTCAGGAGCTAGGCAGCTTTTTCTTTCATGAGTTCTTTTGTTGAATATGAGCTTTGCATAAGGAAAAGATTTTCCACTTCCAGCCCATAGTTTCTTTTTTCCTTAGGGAGACTTAAGTGCAGTACTTTTAATTTGAAATAAAATTAAACTGTTTGTACATTCTCTCTTTTGTGATAGCCTATATGTGCTAGAGTCAACAAGATACTTGGTCACTGATAAGTTCTGTGACAACTACTGATGACCACAGCATTGTAGTGGGAGGCTGTGTCTACATGCTATTAGGCACACTTACCTTTTTTCTTAAGCTGTAACATTGCAGCGTTTCTGCAGAGGCAGAGATTGTGCATGCACAGAACCACAGTACAAAGACAATACCTGGTTAATTTTGTCCTGGGCTTTTATAAAACCTTACATCTGTTGTGGAGGTGTGAGAATTTTCTTACTGTGATGGAATGAGGGCCTCAAATGAAGAAGCTAGGGCTGTCATTTGAGGAGATAATAAAACATAATGAAATATTTGAAAATCATTCCGGAATTAATGTGCCTTCTTACCATGATTTGCCTATGCAAAACTCAATTTAAAAAAAATCAGTCTTGCAATTTAAAATTTATTTCTTTGCTTAGCAGAATCTATTCATCAAATCTGTAACCATTTAGCAACTTTATCTTTGCTACCTGCTGCTGGATTCAAAGAAACAAAATATTCTGTTTCTTCCTCAACAACACTTTATTTACCAAATTTTTTGTAAGAACAGCTAGAGTTGCCTTTGTCAGCACTCAGTGGTTTTGATAACAACATAAAATTGCAGCAGATCAACGTAATAAAAGCATATAGTAACTTTTGCCATATCTGTTAAAATTGAATGAGTGCTGAATTGCTCTGTTGTAAAGCAGTTCCTTGCTCTTGCTGGATGTTTCACTGAATAAAATCCTTTCTCAGCAGCCTTCTTGAAGAGGTTAACCTTGTAGGGTGTCTGGGAAAGCAGAGTTAGCAGTCAGGACAAAAGGGGAACAGGGGAGTTGCAGGGGGATGGTGAAGGGGCAGTGGCAGAGTGCTCTGGATCTGGTGCCAGTGCCGATGCAGGGCTTGACAGCGAGATTGGGCAGAGCAGACAAGCATTCTCTCAGTGTGATGGGTCCTGCTCTAAGTACAGCTTTCAGGGTGAAAACCCACTCTTAAACTCCAGTCAGTTCAGCAAGCACTAATCCCATTTGGTCTTAGTAATGTGCTCAAATTTTACAGGCCTGTCTTTGACTTCTAAGATGATTGTATGTCCCCAGAATAGCACAATACAGTGTGCCAATCCTACAAGTGTCAAAATCACTTTAAGGGCTAACATGGTCCATGTAGGAAAGTCTGCTGCAACGTGGCCCCAGTCCAGTAAAGTACTTAAGAAATTACCTTTGCTTTAGAGATGAGCTAGTCTTATTGATTTGACATGGAACCCGCTTACGATATTGATGTGTGTCCTATAAAAATATTATAATTAACTTTGAAATAATTCAGTGCAAAGTCCAACAAATGTTGTTTAATTGATCAGAATGAATCCAGTATTTTTTTCTTTATGCAGTATCAGTAACCCTGCATGGTAGAAATCATCCCTACTTGTGTGTTATCTTCATACAGTGAGCTCTAGATGTTTTTTGTTGATAGGGAAACTGGAAGAAAGAGGTGGGAAGGCCCTACCCGAGACATGGAAAATATGAGATAGAGAAGTTAAAGTATCCTTTATTCTTAGGGAGGTTGCATTATTTCACTCTAGTTTTGGGAAGGGTAAAGGATGGGTTTTGAACTACAAAATAAGAAATACCATAAACCGGCATGTGTATGGCAGTTACCCTACACACCTGAGTGTAGGTGTTCCATTAAAAAATGCAATAAAGATTATGTGGCTGTTGAAGGAGCAGATGATTTGGTGATGTTCTGCGGAGCTGAGAAGTGTCTAGAGAGGTTCTGAAGACATGCATTTCTTCACTGTTTGGCTTGTCTGGTATGAAAGGAATGTAGTTTCTGTTTTGCAGGACAAAGACCAGTTAGGGGATTATTATTCATTCTCAAGTTTGAAAGCAATAGTTTAAAATTAGTTTATTGGTCATAGGGGATTTGGGTCACCAAACACTATTTATGCAAGAACAGTAAAAATAAATATCTTCAGTCTACAAGACAATATGGCCTGAGACAGGCTTCTGAGCTAATGTCACTGTTCCATTGTTTTTCTATTGCAGATATGTCTTCTCCTACAATGAAGAAACCTGAAAAGCCTTTGTTTAGTCCTACTTCTCCCCAGGATTCTTCACCAAGACTGAGCACTTTTCCCCAACATCACCACCCAGGAATCCCAGGAGTTGCACACAGTGGTGAGGGTTATGGAGGAGGAAGAAATACCTCCCTATTCATTTGGTCTGTTCTCCTTTCCTACAATCAGATTGTGATGCATTTTTGCAGACTATCTTAATGACTGAATCCCATTTATAATACTGATGAAAGTAGAAATGAAAGACATTGGAATATCCTTGCAGGAATGTTCATTAAACTCAGTTCAGGTAGTCTGACTGCTGCAAGGGGCTGGAAAGGATTTAGGATTAACCAGTGAATAAGCTGTAAACGGCATGAAGAAACTGACAGGAAAAATCCTCCCTGTCTTTCTTCCTTCCACCGACATCCTTTTTTATTATTGTTGCTATGACTATATTGTATTTAAATACCAGAATAGGTAGGATTTAATACACAAAGAGGAGTCACAACCATGTTCACTATGTGACACAATGAAATAAGTACCAGTGTTTCTTTTGAATGCTCAGTCTAAAGAGGAAGAGTCCTGATAAATATTTTTCAACATCTGTTTTCTGAAATCCGTAGTAAGTCCATGTGAAGAAGACACCTGAAATGTGATAGCATGCATGTTACCTTTAGGGTTCATAAAAAATGACAGGGAAATTCCAGTGTCATGGTGTGTTTAATCTGAGAGGTTAGAGTGACCCTGATTCTTCAGACGAGAACATAGTCCTCAGAAGTCTCCCCTCAGCAGCTCATCATGTCTGCTTATCAACTGCATATAAAGGGATTCATTTCTTGAGAAGAGCTGGGTGACTAGAGCAGTAGAACAGATTTGAGGACTCTTTCTTCTTTAACATGCAGTTCTGCTTTGAGAAGTTGCTGTTTTGTGATTTTTCCATGATTTCAAGTTCCTCTCTTTCAATTCACGTGTAAGGACAATTTTCCCCTTAACTTACGGGGACTATTTTCCCCTTAACTAAGGACACTTACTTTGTATTAGGAAATTGAGCCTGGACTTATTCTGGTCTCTGTAAGATTTCCACTATCAGCAAATACTCAAGCACATACAGATGATGAGTGAAATGAAAGAGAGAGATTTCTGCTCGCTTGTGTTTGTTTTGCACAGCTCCCACATCTCAGAGCAGTAACTAATGTTTTATGATTAAACTCCATTGGTGGGTCTGTGATTAAAATGAGCTGGTCACAAAAGAGGCTTCCGTGATTATTTTTGGCCCTATACTTATGTGTAGGTTTTTATATTTGCTTTAGTGTATAATTTTTAGATACGTGTATTTGAGTGACAGTCATAACCTAATTTGCAGATGAACTATTTACTTGCTAGGAAACCTGATTTCTGTCTGTGTAGTGTGTTCTGTTATGCCAGTGAGCAATGTTTTTGAGATTTGCAAAGTTTTGATTACCAAGTACAGCAATTTTGGAACATTCCTACTGTTGTTTTTTCCTGGGCGAATTATGACTTGGTCCCAGCTCAAAAATAGCAAGGCATTTAAAAATTAAGCTGAGAAAAACCCGAAGATATCAGAGGTGGTCCAGAAGAGCAGTGTTGGTGTGCTTACACTGATACAGTATTTAACCATGAGCAGTTTATAAATACCTTGCTTATACAGACCTGATTTTGTACCCTCCTGCTAATGAAAATGAAAGCACTATTGTCTTTTCTCCATTTCCATTGAACTCAGTACCTCCTTTTTAATATGTTGCCAAGTAGGTGCCCTCTAGATGCCTAGTAAGGATGGAAAGTGGTTTGTTGTGCAGTGTGTTAGAACACTCTCCACTTCCAGCTGGATGACCGGGCACCAGCAGGTCATGCTGTACATTCCTTTCACTGTGAAAACATTGTTTAGACATCACATATAGTCTGTAGGAAGAGAAGTGTGTGTTTGTAGGGGCTGGGAAGAAAGAGAATGCAAAGAAAAATATGTATAAGGTAGATACCTTTTTGTTTGTTAGAGATATTTTTATTGGATGGATTGGTTTCCCAGGCCCTGAAGTTGAAAGTTCATTAGCATTTTCACAAAGGTCAGCTAACGTTCATGGCATTATTGACGGGTAGTTATTACCCCGTCCCCCCATAAGGCAGGTAGAGTGCAATACAGTGAGGAATCACCAAATGTTTCTTAGGACTTGGTGACTTTGCTCTCCTCTGTTGGAGTGCTGTAGGTAGAAGTGTAGGTTTTATTTATTAAGATATTTGTTTTGTTTATTTGGGCTCCAGATGGGAAAACTGTATAATTGAAATGTCTTTTATGCTGGAGAATGTTTACTGTTTAAAAGAAAAAATGAAAAAAATATGATGGCATAACCCACAAAACCAAAATAAGATACATTATTTACGAATTTTAAACAGTAGCACTTTCCGTTGCCCGGGATGATGTGAGGGGAGGACATGTAAGTTTTTCTGTAAAGATGCCGTGAAGCAGAAGTGCAGTGTACTGATTTATAACTGACTTTTTATTTTTCTTGCTGTAACACAGAGGTGAAGAATTTTAGAAGAAACAAGATGCGAAGTAATTTTAATTTTATTTTATCTTCTCCAGTCATCTCAACTAGAACTCCACCTCCACCTTCACCCTTGCCATTTCCAGCACAAGCTATTCTCCCTCCTGCCCCGTCTAGCTACTTCTCTCATCCAACGATCAGATACCCTCCCCACCTGAATCCTCAGGATACTCTGAAGAATTATGTACCTTCTTATGACCCGTCCAGCCCGCAGACTAGCCAGGTACTGTAAAACAATGTGAACACTCCAAAAGAAATCCTATGAGGAATGTGTGTCTTCCAGGGAACCTAGACCGGTATCTCATTAGTTCTGGTCTCAGACCAAACTGGGAGCTGGCATATAAGTGATCCAGCAACTTTTTCTGTTCAGCATGGTTGAATAAAGGGTGCAGGTTAGTCACACCCACTTGCTGTTCCTCTGTCAACCATAAGAAAAACACTTGTACTGAACGACCCGGCAGCACTAACAGGGCAGGTCTTAGTCCCGCACCCCTCGTGCAGGCTGGGTGCCACTGTGGCTGTGCAGGACTGCCGGAGACAAAGTTCCTGCTGCAGGATGGAGAAAGGAGTGCGCTGTTACGTACATGCGCACGCATGCACATGCACGGACATACAGGTATATTTATAGACTGACAATGAAAATAAACTCTGGCAAGGTAATGCTTGCCCTGTTTCATAGGCACCTGACATTTCTTTGCATAGATGCAAAGACATTACTGTAGTGAGCACAGCACGGACCCATGTAATTGTTTTTTCTTCCTTTTGTAGAGAACATGCAGTAACAGATGAGTTCCTGGCTGCTACACTGATTCAGACTTGTGTCTGATATGGGAAATTAACATCGGTTTCATTAGGGAAGTAATTTGTGAAGGACTGTGTGCAAAACTGCTTTCTGTGATAGCATCAGCACATAGCATTAGCGTGTGATCTGCGCTATAGGATAAACTGCAGTTGAGACTTGGTCTGTCAATACTTGGAATATTTCCAGTGTCAGTGTAATGTAATCTTTGCTGCTGAGGCTGTTATTTATTTTTGATGCCTTGTCTGAAAGGCTCCTGTGGAGCCCTGTGGCTTGTGCTTTAGCATGTTTTTTGGAAGAGCCTTGGGAATGTAAGCTGAAGAGGCAACGGTCAGGTTTTCCTGCTCCTAAGAGTTAGGTTCCTCTGGAAGGACTGTCTTATCGGGGATGAAGGGGTTGCTGTGACAGCGTTTCAGTTTGGGCTTTGTTTTGTTTTGTTTTTCATCAATAATGACAGGCCTTTCAGTGTGTGTTTCAGGCACAACAACAATAGAACTTGAGACTAAATCAAACTTCCTACGTTGAATAACAGATATGGCTCCCCTGTGCTGTTCAGAAGGTCATTGTGGCTATTGTGCCCATGGGCTAATGCTCTGATCCAGCTGCATGACTTTCTATGTATTTAAAAAAAAAAAAGTGTGTCCATAAAATCAACTTCTACTTTGAAGGGAGAAATACTAACTATGTGATTTTGCTGGTTACAATATCAATGCAAATTAAACCAAAAAGTGAAAATGGAGTATGTCGGCTTTAGAATACAAATTGCTATCTGCGCATGGATTAAAAGTCTTTCAGTCCCATATAGCATTTTTGCTGAGACTCAGCTGGGAATGTTGCATGCAGGACCTGATTTTAATTTGTGTAAAATTTCCATGAATAACAAAGTCTAATTAAGACATCCATTAAAAGTCCTTAACGTTAATTCAGTGCGGAAAATCTTAGAGTTCTGTTGGATTTTTTTTTTAAACTGATGTCTTAATTAGGCACTATTAAGGGAAAAATTATGCAAATTAAAATCAGGCCCTTACTGTTATGCATTTCTTTAATTATTCAGTGCTTGTTTTACTTACATTTTGATTTCTTATATATATTAAAAGAGCAGATTAGGTGATAATCTCACTGGATTGTTCAGTATTCTGTTTTGGATCATCGCTGAAAAAATACTGCAGCTAAATGAAGTGTCTGACTGTCTTTCAGACAGTTGACAAATGTGCTGTCTTGTGATTTTAACATTCAGAAGTATATTCACTGAGCAAGAGAAGCGCTTTCAATTCTTTGCCCAGCAAGAGTCTTACTCTCTTCCCTTATCTGCAGTTGAAAGATGAATCTTTAGACCTTAAAAAAATTTTACTCTGCTGATGTTTTTCAGAGTAGCAGCAAACTGAAATAACTTCCTACGCTTGTATTGTGGCACCATAGGGAATAGCAGGCCAAACTGGCCTCAATTTACTACTTTCATCACCTTTCATAACCTTTATATTAGGGTAATGTTTTTCATTTTATTTGATGTTTGATTTAGTTCCTGAGAAGAGGGGACAGGGTTAAACAACACCATGTATGGGATTCCAGGCGTCTGCATCAGCTATTCTCCACAATTTATTATCATTAATCACTCATATTAGCGGAATCTATTTGAAATTTAGTTCTTTAAAGTTCATCTCTGAGATATGCTGTACATTAGAGGAGTTGTATGCCTGGTCAAAATATCTCTAAATAGAACAATTAAAGGATGACTGTACAAAAAGTAAAGCAGCAAGAATAATTTTTTTGCTTAGGAAAAGAAGAAGCAGCCGTCTGTGAATTTTCAGTGACAAAAGGGAATTGTTCTGATACAATGGCATGCTTTGAGCCAAACCAGTTTTCTTTTCTAAATAAAACATGAATTTTTATTCAAACAATTTTAATTATTATAAAATGCAAAACTACATCTGTAGGAATACCACATCAAATTTAATTATATTCTCCCACCTCACAACATACTTACTTGGATTTCAAAAGGAGAACTACGATGATAGTTTTAATTTCAGCTTTAGAAATAGAAAGGATGGATACCCTGACAGCATTTACCTAAAATGAACTGTTCCTCCCCAACATCTTTCAGTAATACGCTAATTTAGATTGTTACGACAAGCAACTGAGATGCCTTGTACTCCCCACAGCAATTTTGAGATTAATTACATTACTGCTACACTGATTATAGTGAGACAGTCATGCTATTCAATGGAATACTTTAAGAAAAATTAGTTTAAAGATATAGAGCTCCCATAGGTTTCCACAGTGGGAAGCAGTGGCCAATTTTCTTGACATAATGTTAAATACTCCAAATTATGTGTGATGAACAGTCAGGAAGTTCAAACAGGCCCTTTGGCTGCAGTGAAAAATGATTCAACAATGGATGATCCTAAACAAAAGAGAGCTGTGGCTGTCGGATTAATGCATATCTGCTTTTTATCCCCTGCTCAATCTGGAGAATAAATAAACAAATGTACTGAACAGAAATGGACCTTGTTAGATATAGAGCTGGACTAGCCTCCAACTAGCAGTCTGAAAATTTCCAGAGATTTTGAGAACTGCTATACTTTCCACTAATTAAGTAATTCTGCTGAGCACTTTTTATTATACTTATTTCAACGCTTTTCTTCTTAGCTAGGCACACATTTTACTGCACGAGATTGTGTGTGTGAGTATGTATCTGTATTATAATGGGGTGCTGGTCTCTCCACAGTTAAGTTGATACTGGTTACTCCCTGTAAGTTTCAGCAAAAACTAATCAATTGCTATGTGTCTAATCCACCTACAGTGTTTATCCATCTACAGTGTATTGAGGTTTTCAAAGCTACCACAAATTTTGAACATGTATTTCCTTTTTGAATGATTCCAGATGGGTGAATCTTTTGATCTTGAAAAATATTGCCCCTCTGTGTCTATGTACACATGTGCACGTGCACACACAAATCTGCACACACTTGAAATGCGTTGCTAATTGAGAGGGTATGAATCAATGTACAGTATCAAAATCAGAATTCCAGTGAGCCTGAACAAATTACCAAGCACAACAACACTTGTGTGGCTGAAGTCAAAACCAAAAGCTCCAAACTTAATGTCCCGTCAAGTTAAATGGAATAATTTCCTGGTTAAGGTGTGGTGAATCACAGAAGAAGGGTCAGCAAGTGTGCTGAAGGAAACGAAGGTAAAGCAAACAGTTAAGGTGAATGCTGCTGAAGAACATCCTTGCATCAGTGAGGAATTTTTTTTCTGACTGAACCAAGCAAACGGAAGTAGACAATCTTGCAAGCCCTTTGAGTTTGGATTATGAAGGGCAAAGTTTACAAGTAACCTTAAATAAAATTTTGTGATATTTTTGATGAAATACGCAGTTTTCAGTGGCACAGTAAAACTGCCTCCAGTTTCGAGGAGTTAGGTATTGGACACTTTTCCTCTTACAATAAATGGCTTACACTTGTTACACACTACAGTCCAAGTGAATGGCTGTCCACATGTTGACTACATTCCTGGGGCTGTTAAAACATATTTTGTTGCAGTGTGGGCTAGTTTGCAGATTTTCTTTTTAATGGTTTTATCTTTGTCTGAAGATGGAAATATCTGAATTGCTTGAGAAGAGCTGCTTCTGGAAGCTGGTGAGACCACTTATTTTCCTCTCATAATTGATTGGGGTATTTAATTTTTTTATTCAATGAAAGATAGGCACACTCTTCAGGAATGCCAGGCTGATGCTTTGTCATTCTTCAGTACAATAACTTCAGTCATTTAACAATGAGGAGGGAATCTTGTGAGGCTCTGTTTGGGCTGGTCAAAGGGTTTCCTGTTGGTTCCTGGGAGAATACTAACAGCATAAGCCGACACAAGCTATATGTATGCATGTGGTTTCTTTGGTATAGCTAGCACCTTTATTTGGTGACATTTGATAGTTTTCAGGTTCTTGGGCAAGTCTTTCCTTGTAATTTTAAGAAATTATTGAAGATTAAATATGGCAATGTGCTGGTTTTAATTGTAGTTGGGATGTAGAGAGAGCGTACTAGCTTACACTGTATCTACTGACAAGGCATTTAAAGATTTAAATGCAGCTGTTTTGGTTTTTTGGTTTTTTTTTTTTTTTAGTTTATTAAATGCACAGTTGTACGTCTCCAGAGTGCATGAAATACCATTTAACCTAAAGATATCTTTTGAACATTTGTCTACATGGACATTTCTTTTCCCCTGCTTGTGTAACATGGACTTACTCTGTTGTTAAGGCAAATATACAAGGAAAGCTGGGTATTTCCTTGTGCTGTACCTGTTGACAAATAATTCAGATTTCCTGAGCTCATAGGTGAAATTGTGATTCAGGATGGAGGACTCTTTAGCTAGAATGTCTTTGTATCTGTGTCTGAACACGGGTTGCTGAAGCTCTGCAGCTGCTCTCATTTTCAGCAGCGTTACATCAAGAGGGAAATGCTTTCCCAAATAGGTGAGACTCAGAGCTTTATAGACCAAAGTCAACACCTTGATTTCTCTCATAAAGTAGTACAGAAGTGATGTTGTCAGCCAAGAACTGGCAACAACATGTTTTTTCTAAAGCTAATTCCTCAAGCGGACAGGTAGCTGCTTGTTACACTACCTGAAGCTTTTGTGTGGTATCTCCCAGTGAGGTCTGTGTAAGGTGTGCTGTCCAATGAGTTACTCAGGTTGCAAGGGTATTGAAACCGAATGAGATTCATCCTTATGAAAAGTGGTAAAGGCCACTATAAAACGGCAAAGTATATTTCTTTTTCTACCAGTAGCAGAAAGGAAATCTGTATAGCCTTGCTCCTTGTTAAACAAATGCTTTATGGAACC
>VZTL01044728.1:28873-39746 GCA_013400535.1 Scopus umbretta | reverse complement strand
AAAGTGTTGTTACATTTGAGAATATTTAAACCTAAAAATTACAATGCATTCAATCTCCTTGCTGTTGAAGATTTTATTAGGGTGACCATTACATCCATCCAAGCTTTCAGAGTTTTTCCTTTCAGGTGAGAGAGTAAAAAGGAAAGGCTGAAGTCTCAAAGATTGTCCTGCCATTACCTAATGTAAGGCAAGCTGCACCCTCCGTCTCATGTGTTTAGTTTTGCTTTCTGTTGGAAATGCTGTAGTAATTAAAAGCCAAAATCGACTCACACTTTCTCCCCAGCTAACAACGTTGCTCTCTTCAAAACAAACAACAGTAGAAAGGAAATAACTCCCTCAAAAAGCGAGTTCATAAAAACGCTGCAGGACATGCTCACACACAAAGGCATGATCACACTGAGCAGTTAATGTTTCAGTGGAACAATCTTTTTATGAAAACATTTACTTATGATTTGATTAGAATGCCATCAAAACTTTAAGAGGGAAAACACAGGTAACCTCTGTCCCAGAATATCAGTGTTTAGTGGTGGAAAGTTAAGTCAAATAGAAATTAAAAGCAACAGGAAGTCAACTAAACGGAAGGATTAATTCAGGAAAATCAATTAGAGGCAGTCAAGCAACATAGCCAAACACCAATGCAGCCCAGTGATATTTAAAGCCTAAACCAAGTTAAGTGACTCCAAAGTAGCATTCAACAGCAGTTTTTTCTAAGTTTTCAAGAAATGATTTTCATACAAGGCAATTTTAGCATAAATTTACCTCCAGAACTGGTCCAGCTCCTAGAATAGTTCTCTCCACACCACTTGCGTACCCTTTCTGGCTCAGTGCCGTGAGGCAGTGAATTAAGAAGTTTGTGCTTTGAGTTTTCCCAGACCCACTTTCACCTGATATAACTATGCACTGATTAACATGTTTTTTAAGCATTGTGTGATAAGCTACATCAGCAATGGCAAAAATATGAGGCTCCAACTTCCCGAGCTGATGATTCTCATACATCTTGACATATTTAGGATTATAAATGGGCAGGAACTTGAAGGGGTTAATTGCAATCAGAATACTTCCTGCGTAAGTATAAATTTTGTGTTTCAGAAAGCGGCATTTGAGATTCTCTAGGAGCGTTGTCTCCGTTAAGTTGGGGAGATTGCACAAGTCATCGAAGTCCTCCTGATGCCACGGAAGAAAACCCCTTTCAACCAATCGCCGAGCATCTGTCTCCTTGGAAAACAATTGCATCTGGACATATTTGATGGTCCCATCAGTGTTCCTTTCTTGCAAAAGAAAGTAGTACCCGTCCTTTTGTGGATGCTCATCCTGAGCACGACGAGGCCAAAGTAAAACCCTATGAACAGGAGAATCATTTATATCAAGTACCCATTCTTCACCACCGGATTCTTTTACTTCCACGAGCACATAATGTTTTGAGACATCCAAGTTTAAGATATTAATCACATCCTTGATGACATCTGAAGATGTGCTATCCTTGGTTGCAGTCACTTTGCAGCAGGGAGCACTTTCTGTTGAGAGCTGGGGGTAAATATGAAGATTATAGGCCTGGCAAACTGCATTGTCAGCATCTTTCAAACTCATTCTGTCCCCAAACGGGCTTCAGTCTTCCACTCCTGCTTAATGTGCAGTGCCCATCATCTAAAAAGAAAAAAAAAAAAAAAAAACAGAGGTGTTAATAAAATGTGTACGAGAGGTATTAGGGCAAGGTATTATTTTCTGGAGGATGGGAATAAAGGTATTAAAGAATCAAATTACTAATTAAGGAACAATATTTATGCACAACAGTGCACATCAAACAGTCTGCTTAGCCTATCCCATGGAGTGAATAGCTGCCACATCGTCTATCCTCTTTTCACTTTTCCTTCTCTTCCCATGCCATCCCTTCCTCCCTGTTATGGCAGCACAAGCATTCATAGAGCCACAAAGCGAACTGAACGAGGACAAAAGTCCAAATTAAAACTTCTGTGTTTCCCCAGGTTAGTTTTAACCCAGATAATTTCCCTGACCTCATTCACTGTATGGCTACACAAACATTTATTCATCCCTCCCACCTAAGCCCTCCCTTAAAGCTGCACAAGCAGCTTGAGGTAGAAACAGGGTTTGATCACTTTTTAAATCAGCAGTGACTGTTTAGAGCAGCCACGAACTACAGCAGAAGGAGCAGCGTATATCTGCAAGGAGGAAGACAGTTCTGATACTGAGATCCACGCTTTCCCCCCCCCGCCAACTGACCTCTTTTCATGAAAGGTACAAGATAGGCACAGTATTTATCCCCACTCAACTTTAAGGGAACAGTGCCTATAGCTGACCAGTACAAATACTGCTGTCAACTCCTAACCCTGCACACCGTAACGTCTTGAACATGCACAATTTACCCGGACAAGAGACTGCTAATTTCACTTGACTGAACCACATCCTTGCTACAGGAGGGTTTCAGCCTGCTTTTTATCTTCCATTTTAGGCAAAGTAAAGTTAGTCTTATTGCAACTGCTTTTCAGTTCAGCTAACATGATCCCAAATAACCCACTTCATTCACAAGCCTGTGTATCTAGGACATCAACTCCTTCCTCTACAAGTTTCAGGAACCTCATGCGTGAGTCTCCAAAAATCAGTCATTCTGATTGCTTTTCTATCCTTTCATCCCTGACGCAGGCCAGCAATCTAACATCAACCTCACGGAAGTCAACCTTCTCCTTACTGCCAAGTCTAAAAGTCTATAGACTTAGTAACATTCTGTGCCCTTGACAGTGATTTTTCTCTCAATTGCAGTTCGGCACACTCAGATCACCAGGACGAGGTTTTCTTACATTGCTTTAGTTCAACAGTTCATTAGCTTATCAACAGGTAGTAAAAGGAGAAGGATAATGAAGTACCCTCTTTGTTTTAACACTCTGTAAAACTTCATACCCAGAATATCAGTTCAATTTTTGTTTCAAGAACAAAGTGTTCTAATTACAAACTTACATGCTGAATATATTTTAAAAAAATTTTAAAAAAGGCAGAGAAATGCCAATGGAGTTGCTTTTTGCCACTAAACAACTGCACAGGAACTTGCATAAGGCCACAGAGAGCAATCATTTCAAATTAAAATCAGTAGAGTTGGAAGCATTTAGCTGCCACTTCCACTGCAAGTAATGAATCACTTCACAGAAACACATGACATAGTTCTGCCTCATGAACAGCCTCAGGCTAGAGACCTGTGCTTTAAGGGAACTCCGAACAGTAAGCTTACAGAAGACATTGTTATGCAAGCTGGATAATTTTTAGTGGCTACTCATCAAAAGGAAGGCTAAGCAAGCCACAGACAGCAAGACAAACCACAGCACATCTCTGTTTAAGCTGTATGATCCCTCTGAGGATGTTTTTTTTCCCCCCCCCATTAAGTTTCATTCTTCATTCATTAAGAAGAGCTTATTGCAAGAAGTTGGTCATACAGAAGGATGGACCAGTGAGCCCAAAGACCCCTTCCATTTCCTGTAATTATCACTGACCAGTAGCTAATAAGTCTGCAGCACCTTTGAAGTAATTATGCAAGCGTAAAGCATTCTTAATCTATAGAAGCTCAATCACCTTAACATACAGCAGAATCTACAGTAGACTGCTGCTCGTGGGGAAGATGAATCTGGAGCACAGACAGAAAAAAAGAACAAGTGACCATTTTCCTCTCACTTAGCCAGCCAGTTCAAGGGAGACACTCTTGTGCAGACTTCCTTTTTTTTTTTCCCTCAGCAATTAGTTTCAGACACACAGTCTGGTATGATAGAGGAAGTCCTCTCAGTAAGCATTTTCGCCAAAACAGCACCCTAAAAAATGTGGCACCAACTTTTTGGCCTCACAGAAGAGCTGAACCTAGGTGCTGACCTCTGACTTTACTGACAGATATTTCCTAACCTCATCTCATGTCAGCTACCAAGATGTATCTGGTACATTGCTCAAGACTCCCATACCACACTTTCCAAAGAGGAAACCAGAACGCAGATGGCCTCTTCTCTACTGGTGAAACACCCAGGCCAATTACAGCAAGCAGCAATGTGATAGCGGGTAGCGTCTGCTCAGGTGTGTATGACTGAAAAACTAGAAAGAAAAAGACCTCTTATCCTGAAGATAACAGTTTTCTGACAACACAACAAGCAGACATTGACCTTAATGTATTTATGCTACATACAGATTTCTAAATTATGCAGCCATCATACAACTTGATGGAAGTTCAAGCAGGCATCCATCACTCCATAGGAATGATTTGGAAGATAATCTACAGTAAAAAGAACTTGCTGAAACACGATTTCAATGCACAGTCACATCAGCAGTAAACAAAGACAGTCAGCATAGCACTGCCCTATTTTAACCAAATACGAAATCCAGACGCTACTTGAGTGCTTTCAACAGCATGAAGCTTTAAGACTGCTCTTTCACTCAAGAACTTAAAACAGATATGCTACTTTGAATCTTTTAATACTGATTATGAGGCTTTAAGAAGAAAAAAAAAATTTAAATTCTAAAAGCCACGTAAGAAAGAGTAGCACCCAATTACTGTTAATTCCTTTTAACCAACTCTGCTTTTGTTACCTACAGTTTATTTAGCTGAAAATGTACTACGTGGGTCCCAGGAAAAAATAACATGATGCTTAAATTCTGTCTGAGAATCAGAATAGAATATCTAGTCATTACAAATAGCAGTTTGAGGAAAACATACTGCTCTCCAGCTACTGGTGAATTTTCTTAGAAAGGATATCCAATTCATTTGATGCTAATGCTGCTCTAAGAGAGTCAAGACTTTGGTATACCTCTGACTTCACACTAAATAATATTTCAGGCAACAAATTCGAACATAAAAGAAAAAGAGCATACACTGAACAGATTATAAGTTGGTTACCTAACGAGTCCCAATATTCAACTAAGGACAGGGTATCATCAAGCAACTGGAGGATTAGATTCTAGTGAAGCTGGATTCCTGGCATCACAGTAAACATTTTCATGACAGTTCTAAAAGAAAGAAAAGAATGACTGATAAAGAATGTATCACAGAGAGACTGAGAAGGCAACAAGCAATCAAAAAGCTAGATCAATTATATAGCTCAGTAGTATAGGAGCACAAAAACAAATACTAAACAAATTTCAGCTCAGTTCAAATGTATCCAAGAAACAATCCACACCAGAGGGACAGAATGGGAGCTATCCTGAAATAGGCTTGAAAACCATAGCGGGTAATCATTTAAACACGGTACTCTAACATAACACCACAAGCATCACAGTGAATGTAATTCCCAGATACACATCAAATTAATATTTAGTTAGGCAGCCATACTACCCTTGTACTCAGAAGGTACATGACCAACACCGCATCTAGAATATATCCAAAATTCAGTTAAGAAGCTGAGATAAGAACAACAACAAAATCTGTTAGAAAACGCCCCCTTACAGCAACATAGTCTAGAAGCTTTGTCTATGAGAAACACATGAAGGAGACTGATACCAGTTTCAGTCCTTGCATGGGGAACTAGCATTTGGTAACAATCACCAGTCTGGAGGACAAAGCTACAACATAAGCCAGTGGCTGGAATTCAAAGCTAGACCAACTCAGGCTAACAGAAGACATGTCACCAGAAGGCTACCCTACACTGCAAAAACTGAACTGATACGAACGATGAGGCCTGATTGCTGAAGTTCTTAGAAAATCAGCCAGTCCCCAGTTACAGATGTGCCTCTCAATTAAAAAAGTTAATTAGGTACCACCCTCTCATTTATGTCAAGAGTGGTCTGAACAGATGATTACAATGTTTCCTTCTAATTTTATGATCTCTAATTATTGAGAAAATTTTTAAGCAATTGAAATATTTATTCAATGTAATTTGGCTCATCAAGGAAGCACAGGCCTGAATTCAGGTGCAGAGACTACTGGAAGAAAAAGGAGAAATACAAGAGTAGAAGGTAATAATGAAACCATACTGGTCAGCATGCAAAACAGCAAACTCAGGGAAACGGCAGCCTAACCACCACTGTCGAGTTCTTTCTGTAGAGGGAAATTCTGCAAAATTACCTCTATTTCCTTCAATACCCTTTCTAATAAGAAGCCCCTTTCCAATGCACAGGGGAAAACACAGCTGTGTGTTGGAGAATTTAACAAGTGGGAGACAGAAGCTGGCACTAAGTGCACATCAACTAATTTTAGACTTCACATTCAGGCTCCTTCCTGTTTTCCTTAAAATGTTTGACTTTTCACAAGCCTTTTGTAGCACAAGTATACGTCTTCACAGCACTTAAAATTTACTAAGGACAGTCAGCAGCATCTACAAAACACAGCAAAGCATTATTTTTCACCATGGTCCTGTTTTACAGATGCAAACACAGAGTTAGGCAAGCTGGGCAAGACAAAAAGGTTAGACATGCAAAACTTTTGATTCTAACCTTTTATTCAAAACATCAGACTGTACTAATTCTATGGGCATGAGTGTGGCAACAGCTGCATGGGATTAGTGTGTTAAAGGATATAGTGATATATGATTTGCACCCTTGAGACAGTGGTTTCATTGTGCCAGTATAACACACACAATTTAACAGTACTTATTTCAAGTGAGATTGCAGAGAAGTAAATATGAAAGAGTGCTAGACAAATTTAAATATAAGCCACCAGTTACAGGCCACCTTTACTCAAATATCCTAGAAGGGTAATTCCAACAGGTCTAGAAAAATGGAAGCAAGCCTAACCAACCTAAAAATCTCTTTTCAGAATTTTGTTACTGTCTCCTACCCCATCCTTTGTGAGTTCTACCAACAGTGTATTTGTTAATAGCACTAACATAACGAGCTTATAAGGCAACAGTCTGATGCCATATTTATTTTCATATTACCTATCAATTAGTACTTTCATTTGCTTACAATAAACAAATAAAAAAACCCCACTGGGCATACCGAACAATAACCTAAGTGAACACGGGGCTGTACTATTTAGTCCATCACTGGAGGACTGATTATACTTGCCACTTAAATCACTGAGTAGGGCAACATTTCAGACAACTACTTCAATACTTTGTAGAAGAAATGCAGTAGGCTACATAATTTATCATCAATCTATAATTTTACTTTTTGCTCAGGCAACGTTAATACAAATAGAAAACCAAAAATTCCAATTCTATATGGTAATTTTGATGGTATATTCAAGTCTTCATTAGAGCCAATTAATTTTTTAATACTCATTAAAGCAAACATTGTCCATTTAATAATGTAGTAAAATTCTAGAAGAGAACTTCACCCCAATCAGCGCCGGGTATCTGTTTAGTTTAAATAAGGCCATAATTTGAAGCCACATATTTAGTCAATGAATCACAGTGAAGCTAAAAAGGGAAAGCTACCATTACAGCAAAATTGTTGAGGATGAACTTTAAGATATTCCAGTTCTTCACATTTTCATGTACACTTCCAGTGCTGTACTCCTCAAACTGAAAGATTCAGGCTTCTCCCGTTGTTCACCAAGTAACTTTCAACACAAAAGTAGGAACGTATCACGAGTACTTGACCTCTCGTATTCTTGAATACCAGAATCACCAATGACCACCCCCAAAAGAGACCCCTCTGTCTGATCAAACTGAAAACATTTAGCCATTTCAAAAACACTCGGCTATTACTTACCCTTGACTTCCAAAGCAAGGAATTTCCAGCAAAATAGGCTACAGAGACACCCTGAAGCATGCAAATTTACAACACATTTGCCACTACTCTTTGTAGTCAACCCAGCCAAAGAAGTTACCACCACAGACTGCCTAACAAAGGAGAAGCTGGACTGCAATGCAAGTAAGGCAACGTAGTACAGGAAAAAGTCAAAGAAATTACCTTAATTACAGGGAGTTCCTTTCTCAGTTACCTTCTTGCTACTCCCTATGGCCCTTGAGACCCTGATGCCAATCTATGCCCTCAAACCATCTAGGATGCAGACCTCTACTTCCTCTTAATGACTCAGATGCACAATTTAACCTCAAGACAAGGATACCTTATCAGGCTTAACAGTGACATTAAAGGCCTATAACAGGTTATGACCTCACAAAAAGTGTTATGTCAGAGTTACAGATGTATGCTTGAGTATGACTCAGAGAAAATGAAAATGTGGCCCTATTGAGACAACAGGGAACGAGGGCAAACCAACCGAGAGCGTTAGAGGCAAAGAACATAAGCCAGAAGAACCTTGGGGACTATTCTACCACCTTTTATAGTTTTCTTAATTTTATCTTAATAGTGTTACAGTTTCCAACAAAGGAAGTAAAAATTTCACTGGTCTAAAGCTGCATTTACATTGATAAGAAATTTCCTTAGGAAACTTTAGGTTGAACTTTTGTGTGAATTAGAAGGGAAAAAAAAAAGGGGGGAGGGGTGTTCATCAGCAGAACGTACGCATGTCAAAAATACCTTTAAAAACAGTTTTATTGTTAAACATCGCTTGTCTTTAAAGGAAGAACACATTTTCCTAGGATCTGCATCCAGTTTCATTCGGTAATCAGATACAAACAACACAATAAAGCCTAGATAAAAGGAACTGCAAGCCACGCTTGTCACTTGATATGTCAAGAAAGCATGATATACCAGAGGCAAAACCTCTGAATTTTGATTTTCTGAAGTAAAGACACTCCTAGTCCTTTCAGAAGGCAGATAATCTATTAAAATAGCCATCTGTTGAAAAAAAAAAAAAAAATCCTTAACAGCATCTCAGGCTTTACTTCTTCTTGATATTAGAATAAGTAAGTCTTGTTTCTTAGAAATGCGATTAATAAACACCTTCAGCCTTCAAATTCACAAAATGTACTGAACCACCAACTTTTTGTCGAATCACAATTTTTCACTCTTTTCCTTGACTGTTGAGACAGCTAACACTGTTGCATCTTTTAGGAATTTTTCCTCTTCAAACGCCCAAGATATGCGAATCATTGTGTTCGACCATCTAGCTAAGGAAAGGCCATATTTAGTCTAAGTAATATTGAGCTACGTGCATATGAGTCAAACAGTTATTCATACATAGGATTATTCAAGAGGTTTAATGTTTGAATCATTATTTGTCAGAAAACTCAGTCTGTACAAAGCAGTACTTTCTAGGTGAACCTCATTTAATTTTTTCATCAGCTGCATTTACTCTTCCTAAATTATTCAGTTCTATAAGCGTTTTAGGTTCCACAGAAAAACACAAACCTATGAGTCTTTCCACTCTGATTAGACTATCCATTTGCACAGACAGCTGCCCTATCACTGCAGAAACTACAACATTCAGCTACTGAAAAAGCTTTTTGTTGAGACAAACGTTCAAGCAGGGACCAAAAAAAAAAACAACCCAAAAAACAAACAACCCAAATTGTACAGTTCTAAAAAACAGTTCGGTCACATTACTGCGGTAACTCCTGAGTTTTATGCTAATAAGTAAACACTAATGATTAGGAAATGGCCTTAGATGCATCATCCTGAAAAGCACAGACAATGCTACCAGCCTTTAAATGTAAAGCAGGTAGAGAACCCCATTGTTAGTTCAAAGACAAAAATAATCAAGATTAACTCTTTTCGAAAAAGAGCCACAATGAATCTTGAAGCTAGTATGAATATACATATGTGTTAGGAGTTCCCCACATTGCTTCCCCTACATTACAGTGATTTGTTCCTGACACAATTCCAAGTTAAAGACACTAAAGACTTAGAAAAACCTGATGGGTGTGACGTCAATATACTAAATTGGAATGCAGCATTACCTCACACTCCCACTTTAGGGCAGGTACTTCAGCCGTGTATTCCAGCTAACAGACCTGCAATCAGAGAGCTTCTAATGACCCATGACAAACTCTTATTTGCAAACAGATAGGTAGACCAACCGATACCAATCCACCTCTAGGAGTAAGGTGGGAGGATGCTGATGACATCTTTGAAAGGCTAATTGCATTTGCCAGAAGCCTGAGATCATCTCCAGCCCTTTGCTACCCTGCCACCCATTTCCCGAAGGTGAAATCAAAGAATACTAAACTCATTTGCATCCAAAGTACTTCTCACTTTTCACAAACAGGATTTGCAAATAAAGCTAGGTAAGAATTTTGCCAAAATACTTACGGAGTAACAGAAAACAAGGCTAAAAATTATACTGGGAAGTCATCTTATATTAGGATCATGCATGCCTATATCATCTGTATGGTCACAACAGTCATGAATAGGGATAGTACTCTGCTGCTTTTAGTCTACAAATATGCAACAAAAGGATGTTCCCCGTTTGCAAAAGTTTTACTTTCCAGAGATTGCCAAGCCAAACTTACCAAAAAGACACAGCACTACTAAGATACAAACAGCTGGAGGCATATATCGATGTGGCAACGATGGTACAGCGATAAAGCACGACCTCAAGGCAGCAGCAAGACTCTCAAGAGTTGCCCAAATATAAAACAAAGAAACAAAAGAACCCAGAGCGTTTTAACGATTTTTTTTTTTTTTTGAAAGACGCCGAGGTATGTGTCTGAGCGTTTCCAGGCTGCTCATACCGAGAGCTGGAGACATCATGTGAAAAAGCAGAACGCTGCGTGGTTGAAAGAGCAGTAAGAGCAGGAGGTGGAAGCTGACATCGTGCCCCGACCAACGGCACGACCTTCCCCCAGCTCGCCGCCGGAGAGACGGGGGCTGCGGGCGGGCGGCGAGGCACGTCCCGTCCCTTCGGGCACGTCCAGCTCTTCGAGAACATCAGAGGCGAAACGAGCCCGCAGCAAGGCATCTGCCGCCCCGTCCGTTACCAGCCCACGCAGCCGCCCAGAAGCCAGGCACGCCACGGCTTCAGCCCGCGCCCCATCCCGGCCCCGGGCCGCGCACCGCTCCGGCGCCCCCCGCCCCGACGAGAGGCCCCCGGGCTCCCGAGGGAAGC
>VZTL01044728.1:11900-28860 GCA_013400535.1 Scopus umbretta | reverse complement strand
GTAGGCGTTGTCGGGCCCTCGTCTCTTTACCCTGGTGCTGAGGGGAGCGGCGCAGCGCTCCCGGCCCCCGGGGAGCGCCCGCTGCTCCCGCGCGCTGCCTGCCCGAGGGGGCGGCGGTGACGGCTTGTTTCATTCCTCCGCGCCGCCAGGGGGCGCGCCCGCCTCTCCTCGCCGGGCGGGCGGGGCGGTGCTGCGCCTGCGCGGCGGTTCGAACGGGATGGCGGCTGAGGCGGCGGCGGCCTGAGGGACCCGGAGGCAGCGGGAGCGTCTCGCCGCCCGTCTCCCTGCTCGTCGTCCGCCGCTGTTGTCACCTCTCGCTCGGTCTTTGCAGGATGTCCGCGCTGGCGAGCGACTCCAGTACTACGGTGGTGGGCGGAGAAGTGTCCAAGGACAAGCAGAAAGGTAGCCGTGGGGTGAGGGGGGAGCCCGCTCCGGCCGAGGCGCGGCGGGGCGCTGAGGCGGGAAGCGCGGCGGGGCGCCCGAGCTGAGCTCTCTTTGCTCCTTCTTCAGGAGGAAGACTCGTGAACTCTCGCTACCTGCAGTGCGAGAAGAAAGACGCCAAGAAGGTACTCGGACGCCTCGCTGCTGGGCTCAAGGGTCGCTCAGCAAAGGGTAGAAATGGGTGTGAGGGGCGGCCTGGGCTTGCGGAAACGGGACCTGAGCGAAAAATGACTGCTGGGGTTATGAGGGAGTCGTGGTGTGTTACTGGATGCAGACTGGGATGGGAGCTTGGGACTGCGCTCAGGTGACTTGCAAAGCACCGAGGTGCCCTGGGTCTGTTTTGTAGTTGGCATTCAAGTCGGAGGTAAGATAGATTCCTGATTGCAGCTAGTGCTTATGTTCAGCCTTTTCTGTTTCTTCATTGTCAGGATACTTCAACAAATTCCTTTTCAATATCTACTACTAAACCATCTTCTGCAACTAAACCAAGATCAGCTCTTCCTCTGAAAGGTAAAAGTTCTGCTGGCAGGTTTTACCAGAATTTAAAAGCTCTTCTGTGAGTTTGTATTTCCAACCTGCGGAACAACTCTAAAATGTTGTTAAGAGATGATATTTTGTATTACTTACATTCACTGTCAGTTATCTGTATACAAAGGGAATTAAGAAACTTGATGTGGTATTGAGAGGTGTAAACTGAAGCGCATTAAACTTTTGTCTGGACATTCTGATAGAGAACTAATCTGGAATTGAGTAACTGGGTTGTCTAAAGTAAGCATATCTCTTGCCTTCTTGCACTACTCTTTTACTATGCCCTCGCTATTGCCCTGCTTTTTTATTTAATCTTTTTAATAAACCCAATGTAAATGATTGAAAATCCCTGTCTGCAAAACAGTCCATTTTCGTTTCTTTTGCAAGAATTGCAAAAGAATTTTCTGGTAAGACCCTAACTGGACTTGAAAATCCCAAGGAAATAACATTATTCCCTTTTCACATCTGAGTGTTATGTTGAACTGTGAAATGTTTAAGAGGATAACGTTCTGAACTACCTTATCTGTAGGTAAGTTAGGGAGTATACAAACGGTGCATACAAAGTAAACCTGTAAAAGTTTGTGTAAGGATGCCACATATTAGTGAAAGCATACATAATTGTGAACTTGTGCAGAATCTGTTCTAATTCTTTTAGTTTGATAACTGCTTCTTTCTACAGATGTTGTCTCTAGCTCATTAAATCAGACTACTTTTGAGAAAGGTGCCTTGCAGTCCACTTTAGTAGATGAAGATGAAATTAGTCGGCCAGACCTTGATCTTTCAGCTATTAATGGTAAGCTTCCACTTGTACTCAATTTCTTGCTTTATTAACGTATGTGGTGTAAGTTGATGATAAGTAACCCTTGTATTCTATATGCAGAAAATGATTTTGTTAAATAATGTGAATGTTATTTCAAGTGTCTTGAGGCAGAGATGTTAAGAGCTTTGGGGTTTAAATTAACCCCTTGATTTTTAGTATCTTTTGGGTGCTCTGTTCTTTTTGTTTAAGACCAAATATTAAAGAACAATGTACTCTCAAGTCTTTGTTCCTATAACAGATGGATGTTAGATTATAAGCCCTTCTGAAAATTGTGTCACATCTATCTGTAACTGCCACTTCGAGCTAAATGCTCATGTGATCCACATCTTCTCATGAGTATCATCAGAGCCAGAAATTGAGCACAAGTTTTCTTTACTGGTACACATAATAATTTTGAAATTATCTTTGCCTTTGAAGAACCTGATGGTATGTTGACCCACCCTATATACTTTGGTAGAAGAGGGCAATAACTTTTCTGTTGTGATGCAGATAAAACTCTCCGCAAAAAGACTCCAGCTTCAGACTCTACTTGCCAAGGAGATGCAGAGACATCTCAAAACCCCCAAAAAGAGGTGAGTCTTACTGCTTTCATTTGTTAAGCATATTTATTTTGAGATGTGTGAAATGAAGATTTTCTGTTTATCTTTAATGTTCATAACAACTTTGAGTCCTGAGATGATCTAAAGGCTTCTGGCAGAAGTCAGAGGATAAGTCTGTTCTACCGCTAGTGATGCTCGTTTTATTTATCGGATGTCTCAACAGTGACCAAAGCTTTGCTTCTGTTTCTTGTGGTAAAGAATCTGCTCTAATTGTAGCATCTCCTCAAGTCAATTCTGTTTGTATTCCTGTCCATACGTTTTAATTATATCACGTTATCTTTAAGTATTTTCTGACTTTTTTTTCTCAGAAAACTAACACTGACTCAACCTAATTTGAAGGCCTTATTTAGGAATCTCATTCAACATAGCACTGAAACTTCAAGTTCTCTACCAGTGTTACGAAAATCTGCTGAACATGTTGTAAAACGTGGTGGAACAAAGAGGTATACTTAATGAAGATGCGTTGTTTAAAAACCCAAACTTTTTTCACCAAGCTGACTGTTGTTGATGATGACGATTCCGGGCACGAATTGGTCTTTCAGTAATTTATCTGAACATTGGAAAAATAATTGTTTAAATACCAAAATTGATCTAGTATATTCTTTTCTTTTCTGAAGGAAGATGATTCTGATGCTCTGATGGAAGAGCTGGAATCTCAGACGCTGCTTTTAACTTACCTAAGAGTAAAGGTGAGAGTCAGTCAAGTGTTTGGTGTTTAAGATAGAAGAACTTTATACTGAGGAACTGTTTAATTTCTCATCTATGCTTTCTGGTCCGTAAAAGTTAGATTTTTGTGACTTTATATGTTTATGACTGCAAAACTGTATGGCTTGCTTTGAAAACTCTCTTAGAGTGAATTCAGTGCCAGTTTATTAAGCTGGTGCTGGTTCCTCATGAAGTAGGGGTGTGTAAAAAAAAATTTTGGGGAAACCATGAGTGAGAGTGATTGGAATTCAAGGTTGTAGCAGTGACGTTGGTCTTGGTTCGTTCAGTGCTGTATATGTATATTTTTCCTTTACAAGAAATATTAGCAGGGGTGGGGAAGGAAGATGGGGAAGGGATTTTAACTATAATGTACTGTGCTTATTGTGCGAGGTCTCCGATTCATTAATTGAAGCTCTTTCATCTGGTCTGAGGCTTACACCTGTTTATTCGGAATATGTTAATTGCTTAGATGTGGCATTATGTTAGTTGTGAATATTTTTTGGATGTAATAGGCAGGAAAAAATCTTGCCGAGCTGGAGAAAAAAGCAGAAAAGAACTTGTTAATGTTGTGTGAAGAAAAGGAGAGACAACAGGAGAAGCTCTGCAAGTTGAAGCGTGAAATTCTACTCAAGGAGAGAGAGCAGAAACTTGATGCTGCGTTAGACAAGCAGGTAGGCTTTATTACAATTTATACCTCTCCTATTTTGAAATGAGCTCACTTATGAAGTAGTCCTTTATCCAGAGAAGATTATTCTGCTTCTGTGGCCTGCTGGGGGACAATTTTATGCATCTTAAACAAAATAAATATATTCTTCCTGTTGTGGCATGCTGTGCTCTCTAGTAACCTAAGCAAATGCTTTTGTCCCCTTTTTGTTGTCCCTTGTGGACAGGCAGGAAGGAGAAGTTAGAGCTATTAAGCAAGGGGCAGCAATAGCACACCGGTTGCCAGAGCTGTTTACAGTTGCTGCGCAGGAGATGCGAGTATCTTAAAACCACGTGAATGTCCTGCAGTTATGCAATTACAGTTATGGCTAGAGCCGAAATGCGAACCATTAGATGAGAAGTGAACATCTTCTGTTCGTTATTTGTCTTATTTTTATATGTTGGACAGCAATAGTTCTGGCCTGGTTGTAAGAAGGCAAGTTTCTCATGAATAATTAATTTTCAAAACAGAACCTATGTTTGCTTTTAACAAATCTGCATTGCAAAAGACTTTTGTCTTTTGGAGAATACACTGTTAACTACAGTCAGAGTATCAAATATAAACTTTTTCTTTTCCCTTTTCCTGCTATGTTGCTAATACTGTTGAGCTACAGTAACAAGAAAACTGGTATTGACCTAGGCATTCTGAGGTGGTAGAGGAATATCTATCTATTGAACAGCATGGTAGGAGTATCATACCACAAACTTCTTGAATTCCTCTGTCAACAAGCTTTTCAGAGTGGTATTTGGGATTTTTTTTTTTACAAATTCTTTGTTGGTATTGAGCCAGGTCTGTAGTAACAAAATGTCTGCTTTTGAAGAAGTGTTTGTTCATCATATGTCTTTTTCAGATGGAAGTACTTTCTCCCCTTGTTCCTGTTTGCGAACAGTTTAAAGAGCAATATAAAAGCTTTGCAGTTTCACTGGATGCCACTAGACATGAATTACCCATAAAGAATATTCACGTAGAAGGAGATACGCTAACATACCTTGGTATGAAAATTTGATTCATCAAACTTACTTGCAGACATAGTGGTGTTTTGGTATGCTAAAATTCTTATGTTGTTATTGCTAGATCTGTCTGTGGCTACTGGAGGAATTTTGTGTGCTCTTAGAGCTTGCATGGACGCTGGGCTGCAACATTAGTCACGTGTTTTGCTATGAATTATTCTTGTCTTTGTTATACCACGAAACTGCACTCGAAGAAGTTTTTCATCCTGCAGCAGGAAAAAAAACCAAACTTTCTAAACTAGGGCAGTCTTCATATACACTTTCTTTAGCAAGTTTCTGTATCTTTTAACTGCATTCCTCCTCTCCTTGGTAATGGGTAAGCAAGTTGTAGCATTCTAGAAATACTGTGATCTCTTCTTGTTTCTGTGTTTGAGGGCTAAAGTCACATGGGTAGACTTGCTCGTGTTTCCTGTGGACCTAGAGCTTAAATATATTGCGTGATGTCTTGAATCAGATAATATTTGTCTAATGAATTAGTACTTAACTTTTTGTCCAGACTTCAATACAAAACAAATTTTTAAACTGGTGGTCTGCAAAAAACAAGATTCTTAAACCATTTACAATAACCTTACTTACACTTTAAAATAAATGGAAGAGGTTTATTGAAGACCTTAGGATTCTTGTAAGAAGGCTTGAAAGGAAATAAATATGTATTTTTGGTTTGTGAATGCTAAAGGAAAGGACTGGGGGTCCATGCCAATAGCAACATATGTAACTGGCCAGGGAATTTTGGATGTTTAAAACTTGTTTTTTCTCTTGCATTTGTCTTGTAAAAATCTTGGACATACTCTAAATGAGAGCTTGATTAGCAATTTTAATAGCCTGTTGCTGCTGTTAGTCTTCATAGCAAAAAATAATTTGGCTTTCACAGTTTTCTCATGGTGTGTTTGTGAAAGCTGAACAGCAGTTTTCCATCGTCTAGTTCACCTGACTCTGTGGTTACTCCAGCTGTTAAGTAATCTTGTATGAACCGATGCCACTGCATGCATTCTTGAATAATATTTTAATATATCCTATTGTAGATGAACTGCAAAAACAGTTAAATATCACACAGGAACTTCTGGCAGAAGTTATGCCAGGCTACTCAGAAGAAAGTGCAAAAGCATTTAGTGTACTGAAAGAGCTTAAAGAAGTGTCGCAGAAACTGGATAAAGAGCTTCAAAGGTATTTACAACGATCAGGTGAAAAGACTCGTTGGCTAAATATTCAGAGGAAAATCTATAGATCTTGCCAGGATGTATCCAGAATGTATGTTCGAGGAGGATTAATTGAGGGGATAGTAGCACTAAATTAAATTCTCTTTGTAGCAGACGTCTCTATTTCTGTCCCTGCCCTACCTACAGTCAGTAAATATGCTTGCGGTTTTCTGTTTGTGTATTCGAAGTGAACTACTCTAGTGTGTCATTTGCTGACACTTTAGCTGAGAATTTCATTGAGCAAGAACAGTGCTGGTGCAGTGCAAATACATAGGAGAGTGGGGAACTCCAGGAGGCAGAAAAGTGAACTGGAAGTGCTATGCGTTAAGTAACAACCCTACAAATACATCATCCTTTAGGATGTACGAAGGGCACAGGAAAGTTTTGGTGTGGTTTGGGGTTTTTTTTTTCCCTTTGAGTCTTGTCTCAACAAATTCAAAGTATCACAGAGCATGAGGAAGAGATAAAACATGACAAATTTCCTGTCCTTCCTTCATTTCCCCAGAAATCGATAGAGGCACGCATCTTCCTTTCCTGCAAACTGCCCCTTCTCTCCTCCAAATTCTAGTCTTTGGGAAAAAAATTCACATTTTACTTTTTTTTTTTTTCTTTTTTTTTTTTTCCCCCTTCTGGTGGCTGCATGGTAGGAGAATGATGCAAATGACCAGGCACGTAGCCTTTGGGGTTAAGCAGAAGTTGTTATCCTCCAGAGTAACTGATTTAGCATGCTTAATTTGTTCCAGGAGCTTCACGCAAGTGCAGAACCTGTCGTTTGAAGTTAGTAAAGAAGTTTCTCTGCATAATCAAAGAATATGTGAAGAGAATCATGGACTAGATGTTGTGAAACACTGGTATTTCAACTAAGTTTGCATATTGTTTTACCAACGGGTGGGTACTAAATCAATGCTAGCAGACTTGTTAGCTTTTTACTTCTTGTACGAACGTACAACTTGTCCCAATTTTCAGTTACACCAGATATATGAAACCAGCAGCATGTTTGGTCGCTAATACAAGAAATGGAGTTTTTCTCCTGCGTGCTGTCCTGTAAGGAGACATCTTTTTTTTGTTTTTAAACATGAATTTCTGTGACACCTTTCTCATCACTTTCTGCCTTGACAATACCGAAAGGTAAATCATATGAAATGTTGTTCTTGACAAATATGACGTATGTATTCTTAAATTTCTTGGTTTACTGTCTTGGAACTGGCTTCAAGTAGACTGGTTTGCATCTCTTTCCAAAGTAGTGTTCCTTAGAGGGCAACGTATCAGAATATAGATGTGGAATTGTGTATGTGGTGCTGTGCATTTGCTGATCTCATCAGGAGGATCTGTAGGAACGTACAGCATCGTCATTGGTCACTTAGTGCACAACTTCTGGAGGAACTCTTAATTGTCCCTTATTTGTGGATTTGCTGAGAGGAGAAGCTACATGGGTAGCAAGTAATGAGGCTGATGATCGGAAGGAAGCCTGGCCACTTGTAACAAGTGAAAAGTTTTGGTAACTTGTTGCCTAATTGTCTGTATTAACCTGACACCTTCTCTTTAAGGACTTTATTTATTTTTATTTTTTTTAATAATAAAGACTATTTTCCACTGCTATATCAATAGCCTTCATGTCTGACTATCTTCACTGGTCTCCTACAGCAGCTTTTGTTTCCCTCTGGGCTTACATAGGGCTAACACTACACAGTATATGTAGTGATGGACTTACAGGTGCTAACCAGTCCCAGTGGCAAGCCATGACCTACTGGCACCCAAAGTGCTGAGGCCAGAAGAGTGTGAATATGGAGAGAAACCTCAAACCTAACTGCTGAGTAAGTGTCTGAGGAGGGTGAACATACATGCCAGATGTGGCAGGTTTTTTCAACATACTTTCCATTTTTGTACATGGAATGCATTTCTCTCTGAAAGGCATGCTGTATCCTGTATATTTTTACCTGTGGAACCTCTTTCAGTGATGGTTTTCAAAAGCTTTGCTTTGCATTGTCTCCTTAGTGTTACGTTTCTGGCTTAAGCTGTGTCTATAAAGCTTTTTGGCCTGCTCAAAAAATACTTGGAGTGTTCTCCTTGCACTCCTTAAAGTGCTATTCAGGCTTTCTTCCTGGTATTACCATGGGTCTAACTAGATTCTTGTCTCCTTTTATTAAAAATTTGGAGTAAATTAAGCTATAGTAACTGCATCAGCAAGACGTGCAGTGCGCTGGACGAGAAGTCGATATATAACAAACTATTAAGATCATCCTTGTATATATATATTGTGTATATATATGTGTATATATATATAGTGTCATTTTTTTTCAGCAGCAGCTTAGCCATGAGCCGGTAGGAAAGCAAGGAGTTGTTTTAAGATATTAATCTGTTATTTCTTCTTCCTCAAACACATTAGGTGAACTGCACCTAATAGTTCACCTGTGCGTGCTGCCATTCAGACCATGAGCCCTAGGTGCTGCACGCAGCAGGATCGTGCTTTGGGGCAGGAACGTGAGCTGCACCTATGAAGTTGGCCGCTGGATGGGGAACTTCACTAAGCAGTCAAGTCAGAGGTTAGCTGCAAAGTAGTTGTCCCTTTATTTTTGGTGGAGGGAGATCTCAGTAGAAAGGCTCCTATATGATGAAACTGCTGGGCAAACAACTGTTTTTCCTAGGTTTGGATAATTGCTAGGATGTGTGTCCTCATGCCTTTAACCTGCTTATTGTAAGCGTGTCATTCTGAGACTCAGAAAGTTAAGAGGCGTCTTCTTAAATATGAGTGGGGAGGGATGAAATGAAAATCAAGTTTATAGTGCCTTGATAATTCTGTCTGTGCACAGATGTGAGTCAGAATGTCTTTCCTAGGATTTCTTGATGGTAGACCTCTTTGCTGGTCTAAAAAAAAAAATTTTTTTTAAGAAATATTTTTAAATTAACCCTATCCTTTTCAGTCAGGTGACTTTCTGCCATTGAGATGCTATTTTGCGTGTGTATATATATACACCCAAACGTTACTTAAGCAACAGACAGCAATACAAGCTTTCAGTGTAAAGTGAAGTGGAATGCTCCTAGTTCTCTTCCCTGAAGAAGGGTGGCGGGGAAAGGTTCTGCTTGCTGTGATCACGATTAAAGGCTCTAGAACTTTTGGGGAGGTAGTTCATCCTTACTGCTGCAGGTGGCAGTCATTAGCTATACAACAAGCCTAAGGCAAAGTGGGAGTCCTGGAGCTAAAGGCCAACTGCGTGTACAAAACAATGAAGTGCTTGGGGATGTGCACTCATTGTTTCAGAAGAATCATAGGCATTGATTTGAGCGTTCCGGCCATTCTTTTCCTTAAATTGAACACTCGTGTAATTCTTTGTACAAATGGTAGAACAAGTGTTAGATAAAGCAGCTCAGCTCTCCAGGAAAGGGTTTTAAACTCTTTTGAACTGAGACTTTTCAATCTTGGTTTTCCTGAATATTCTTTCGAAGCGGTTCTGTTTTGGCTCTTTGCAGAAATGTTTTAGGCTCCTCCACCTTGAAATAGCCACAGAAATTAGATGCTGTTGTATTTAACACAGTACAAACAACAACAACAAAGAAATGCAGAATCGCTGAAGCAGGAGCTAAACAGATGTGACACCACTTATTTTGTATTTTCCACTTATTTTCTGACAATGTCACATGCTCTGAATATGCTTGGAGTCCTCAACAACTTAAGGGCTCTTTTTGTTCAGGTTTTCAATCTCTTCTGGGTTTTTTTTTTTTGTTTTATTTTTAACCTAGAATGAATAGCGTTCTCCCTTCTTTAAGTTGTACCAATGTAGATTTATGTTCTATCTGAACTTGTACGGTACTTATTATCTATGTATTCATCTTTTAGGCCACAAGTTCTTATTGGCGAATTGTTAACAGCCATGTGTCCTAAGGTGTTGGGCATGGAAGGGGGTGCTTTTTTTCCTCTCCCAAAACCTGAAAGCAATTGTGAAATGAGCCAGCTAGGTCTGAGAGCCTGGGTGGGAAGTGGGGAGCACAGGAACGTTAAGTACTCGCCCCCTGCAAAATTCTCTTAATTGTCTAAAAAGCAATCGGCTAAGATAATTTTAAGCTAGGTTTGCACTGCGCAAATTGCCCTGCCTGGATTCTGGTATTTCTTGGGGACCTCTGACCACATTCTCTTTAGTTACACTGGTGTTGCCTGACTGTTCTGACCGCCAGCTCAGGAGGGCTGAGTCAAAGCATTTTTTGCTGTAATTCCTGTGCTTTCTGTGATAGGGTCACCAGGGGTCAACGTAAGGGGAGCATCCTGCTTTGCCTGTGGTGCACTGTAGTGGAGCTGCAGCCCAGGAGATAATTGAGGCCCGTTTGTCTCTTCACCACCACCCCCAACCCTACAAGTCTTTGTTCACACTAGCTTCAAATGGAGCTGATTCTTTGCTCATCAACAGCAAGTACGCAGCTCGTGACCCCAGCAGATGTTTCTGCATTTTAGGCTAATGAGAACTTATTGGATTACTGCAGTCTTCGCTGCCTCGGAGTAAATACCACTTTGTTGGAGATCCGGAAACTCATACTGAATATGATAAACAAACTGTTGGCTGGACTGTGATTGCCAGGTCATGGAAAGAGTTCCACAGCAGCAGAGGATCTAACAGCTCTGAAATGCACCACTGAGCCACACCAATTAAGAGCATTTCCAGTGATTATGCGAGCATTCCTGTTCAACTCATAGAAATTATTTTAGGTTGTTTCTTCCTCCGCGTTTCTGTGTGGTCTGTAAAGCCAGCGCAAGGATGGAGGACTAGGTTTGTGGAGTGGTCTCAAATGCCTCTGATCAGTTTCTTTTGAAATATTTCTGTGATAATGTGTATGCAAGACCTATCAAGTTTCCTGCTATTTAAAGATCTTAAATTTAATATGTTAGGGAAGCAGACACAATTTGCCTCTTAAGACATAACTCATTTTCTGTTTATGTCGATAATGTGTGTTTGGAGATTGCCCATAGGATTTCAAACTTAATTCCTTGTTTTAATATCTACTGCATGTGGGGCTGGGAAGTTAAACAGCTGATTGAACAGGAGAGTTTTCAGGACTGCTACTCAAACAGATGCTCTGCCTGTGGCACTTAATCCTTTTAGCACTCAGGCTTTGTGGTGTATTTCTTCAGAACTTTTTAGGCAGTATCTTCGTAGCTGAAATGGTCAACAAGTAACTACAGGAGTGCAGCACTGATCCCCAGCTAAACCAGGATGAGAGTTACTAGCTTGGCTATAGAGCAATGCTGGTACCTTTATACAACTTCAGCATATTATGGACAGGGTAAGCACAGTATCTGTATAGGCAGTACCCGAAGATGTTGAGAGCTCTTAACCCTTTCTGGCTACCTTTTTTGTCCTGAGAAATTTGTCTTCACCTAACTGGACAAAATAGAATTTTCAAGTTAATACGATTTGTATGCTAAAAGGACACCTCTACCCAGTCCTTGTTATAAAGGCGTCCAGCTGAATTTTGTAGAACTCTTAAGTGTGGAGACTTCACAACCTCTCTAGATCCCTGATTTAAGTATAAAACTTCCACCAAACACTAGACTATGCACAAACTTCTATTACATCAGTCATACATAGAAGCCGAGTAGAAAACTGGGAAGTAATTTCTTATTAAATGTCTTAATGACAGCCACTTCTGATGAAGCACAGTGCTCTATTCCTGTTCTAAATCGGCATCTGCACGTATTAGTGATTTCTTAGTACTAAGTTTCAGTCATTTTGTCAGGAATTAAAATGTTATGCTACTCAAAGATCAGCCTCTCCTGTTCTGTAGATGATTAATAGGCGTTTTTGACAGAACTATTTAATAATTATATTCTCGATTATTCTGTTATATGCTACTTGGATTATATTCTTGTTTTGAATGCTCTTTTAATTAACCTTTCCTTGTAATTTTGTTCTAGAGATGCTTGTATTCCCAGGAGGCAGGATCAGTTTTGTTTTATACCACTCTGTATCTGGACTGATGTTTGTAGTTTCTGTAAAAGATGTTATCCTCATTCCTGGTAAGCTTGCAGTAGCATGGCAAAGGCAGTAGGACACTTGTTTTTCAGTTAGCAGTTTCTACATTGTTATTATTATAGCCTATGTTTGGCTAACAGAAAAGAGGCTGTCACAGAAACACAAAAGGAGAACAAAACTGGGAGTTCAAGAAATGAGTGTGGGTTTTTTACTGTGAATATAATGCTGTAAAAATTAACTAAGACCTTATTCTTGCCTGGCGGTATGTAATGACTGACATGAATGTTTTTCCATTGGGAAGGGGAGACAAATGATTCTGGCTTCCTTAAAGCTGATGTCTTGTCCATTGCTTTTTTTTTTTTTTTTCCCCACCCATCTACTGAAATCTCGTGCGTACAGGACTTAATACAGAAGTAATTAATAGCTTTGTTTTTACTGCAGTATCTTTTCCTATGTGTGCAATTTATGCATGTATTCTCAAAATCTTTACATAAGTGAGTATTACCTCCTGTGTCTTTAGGTCTGGTCACCTCTGTGACAAGTTAACATGATAACACTCATGCTGAGGCAGTTAAGGGCTAATTATTCAGGGCATGGTCCTACCACTTGATTCTTGTGAGTAGTCTTATTGATTTGAATTTTGTAATTGAGGGGGGAAAACAGCAAAAGGAAGCACAGCTGAGAGCAGCAGTACTCAAGAATTAGTGTTATTTGGAGATTAGCATTAACTCTTGTTTGGCAAATACCTGTCCGATAATTGTAACTTTGCACGTAGTTTCTTTACTAGGTGGATGGGACATGGTGCGGGAGGGAATTCTTTGTTCCACGGAGTAATGATGGGGAGAGTGTACAAACAGTCAGGATATAAATTGGATCTAGTCAGAACCAATATAGTTGTATTCACACCTCCTTCTATAAACTGCGGTCCCTCCCTCAGCTTTCTGACATGCTAGTATAGCCTTACCAATCCCCTGCACACTTTCAACCTGGACAACTGCCTGAGATTCCTAAAATTTCATGAGGAGCAGAATTACGTTTTTTGTAAGTGAAATAAAAATCTGAACTATGCACAGTGCAAGCAGTGGGTGAATATGGCCCATAGATTTGACTGATGAATAGTTTTTATACATAAGCAGTTCTTACAGAACTTCCTTTAAACTCCTAACTATTACCAGATGTGGGTTGCAGGCGGCTGCTGGAATTCCAACACCTGTTGCATCACACTGAATAGGATTCATGTTGGCAGGCACAAAAAATTCCATTTCAGTAACTAAATAGTTTGAAATGATATCTAAAGCCGCCTTTTTTTTTTTTTGATCAAGCAGATTCTAGCCTCATTTACAGGATTGCACATATTTTCGTAATTAGAAGATGGTTTGCAGTCTTTAGAAACTGTAATTGCCTGATATTTCTTGTAGTCAGTAAATATCAAATAGAAAATCTTGAATTTGGAAGAAATCTCTCCTGTAAAAAAAAGTTAACAATGATTTAAAAGGGCTGTACTCCACATAGTGATAAGTTCTAGCTGTGATTTCTGAAATGTAGAAATACACTGGTTCATGTTCAGAAATATTATTGTATTACGCTGAAGAAGATGCAGCTCCATTTTAGAAGTGTATTCTGCTGCATTCATCAGTTCATTGCTGAATCATGTTGCTGCTTTGAAGTCCATACCCAGAGCTTTTTCAGAGATGAAATGTGGATGACTGTGGAATGGATGTTTAGTGGCACTTTGTGGGTTTTTTGGTAGGTACCCCATAGATCTCAGGCATGAGTCTGTAAGGAACCATTTGTGGGTTTGCTCTAGAAAGAGGTATGGACCGAGCGTAGAGATAATTATTTTTTTTGAAAGCATGATGCTGTTTCACCCAAAACATGCCTGATCCCTGCGGGACTATTATCCAAATCATTGTCTTGATTGGTGAGGTATTGTACATCAGCTATAGGCTGCTATACCGTCAGAACAGCAGAGGTGCTTCGCTTTCATTTTGCCTCCTCATTGCCTTTAATCAAAGGACTCCAGCATGCTGTTAAGTGTTACCCTTAGGAAGGAGGCTAACGTTAGCATTGCTACTTTGCAGACAGGAGAATATTGAGGCACACAGAGTTCCGTGGATGTACCTGAGAAAATAATGAAGCTGAAAAAGAACTTGGAATTACCAGATTATGCTTTACCTTTGCACGTTTTGATTTGTCTCTATTAAAAAAATAAAATTCCCACTTTAATGTACTTTCTAGAAAGTTGCTTCTTGTAAAGCCCAGGGGGTTTGCTTGGGAAACGATCTGTGGTTCTAGCGTTTGAATGAGTTTGAATAAACCAAAGCAGAAGCAGCCGTAAGGGAGAATCCACTCTCTTAAACTCTAGACAATCCAGCTATTTCCATTTCTAGTGAAGTTTCAAGGGCCGAGCTGTGTTATAAAACAGAGTTATTTCATGAAGAGTATCGTTAACTGTTTGAAGTGCGACCTAGGTTTGACAGAGTTGGTGCAAGTAAATGTTGATCTCGGCTGTGCCATAGTTGCATTTAGCGTGGAGAGAGAGAGAAAACTAATGTTCTAGCAAAAGATCTGTAAAAATTCAGCTTTTAAAAAATCGGAGCAGCTGGCATTGTATTTAATTCCATGTAAAACCAGTGTAATGTCAATTGAACTGGCATCACCCCAAAGAATACTAGTGCAAGGTTTGTGGAGAGCATTCATGTCTTAAACTAAGGAACATAATCTAAGAAAATACATTGCCGCCTCTTACAGATTCTGCCTCACTTATATCCTTGGCCATCACACCTGGTACAAGCTAGCACGTAGCTTGTGCAACTCGTAGTGCCAGCAGAACAGTACCATTTGAGTACACTTAGATATTTCTGAGGAATGGGAGATCAGAGGAAAAACCTTTATATTCTTCAAAGATGGAAAGAAAAGATGTGTTAGGAGGGCCTCTTTTTGACTTCATGCTTTCTTCCACGTGTCTTCAATTTTGGGCAAACAAAAGAGTCCCCTGGTAGCTCGCGTAGCGTTGTTTTGTCATGTGAAGATACATGAGCAATGAAACGAGCAGAAGAGGAGCAGTTGTGCTTAAATAGCAAGCAGCAAGCAAAAGGGATTCAGCTTACATAATTTTAAAAGCTGAAAGCTGCTCCAAGGCGCTCTGCAACTCCTCCCACAGATGAGCTATAGCTAGAAAAATCCCATTAAAAATTAATAACCTTTCCCAAGGTGGTGAACAATCTTTAGAAACTTCTTGTCCACTAGTGAGAGCGTAATTCCGATGTTCTTACTGTATTGAATAAAACTCCTTCAGTTCTCCTCCCTGATCTTGACAATTAGGGCAAGTCTTAAAACAGGATCTGTGGACGAACATTAGTAAAGGATTGTGGATGTAATGAGAGTGGTTTAAATAGGTGATTTCTTTAAAACCTTCTAAACTTGCTTGGCTATGATTTTAACTGTTGTGTCCAATGCTAAAAAACTGTAATGAGCCTTGCAAAATACACAGTCCTTTTGATTTGAGGCTGTTAAGTTGTCTGGTATAAAGAATTGCCAGGTGAGGCATACTTTTTAAAGCCCTAGGCTAGCTTTTCTTTTTTTTTTTTTTTTTAATTTGACAAAATCTGTTCCCTCTTCTTTTAGACTTGTTACGCCTCCACAAAAATAAGACAATGTTCCTGTAAGGTAGGCTTAAGTAGGAAAATGTAGCCACATCTAGCAGTTATCCATTACTGAAGATAATCTGAATTTATCAAAGAGCTACTGAGTGAATTTTATTTTTTTTAAGAGAAGTAATTTTAAAATTAGTGCAAGTTTCAAACAAGATAAAAAATTTAAGCGCTGTTTTTATTGCTGTCCTGGCTATGGACTGATCAGCCTCTGAAGTCCTATTGCTGAAGCAGTTGGGGAAACCTCAGTACTTTTGATGACTGCTTTTTTAAGGGAATGGACTGACTTGCAAAAACCGTGTTAGCTAGTAATCATACTGCTAAAATATATGGTGATGGAAATAATTTTAAGAGGGAGAATTTTGAAATTGAAGAGGGAAATTTTGACAGTTTAGCAGCTTTAGCAGCTTGACCTGCTGTTTGTCTTGTCAGAAGCTAGAGGAAAGGGTGTTTGGTAAACTATTGAGTTGGCTTTTGGATACAAATCTGTATTTTTGCTCAATAAAATGCTGGGCTCCACATCAGTGATTTTTAGAAGAAATGGAAGCTGAGGTTGAGATAACGGAGCTAACCGAGAAAGAAAAAAGTAGTGGTTTGTAGTTCTGTTTTCCTAGTAGATTACCTTAAGCCAGGTGCGTAGTGTTGGGGGGAAATGCATGATTCAAGCTGCCTACGTTGAGGGTTTTCGCTTATTCCCGGGGGGAGAGTTCAGCTCCGTTGCAGCACACCTGGCAGTCAGGCTTGGCTGGGTGGTTGTCTCCAGCAAGGATCGGAGAAATCATTCCTTGGTAGCGTTTAGTCCATGGCATTTATTCTGTCACCTTGAACCTCTGCTGTTGCTCTGGATCTGCTTTTCCCCGGGCTGTGCGAGCGCTGCGCCCTCTCCTCCCGGCGGGTGTAGCGAGAGCTCCCCCTCCTGCCTGCAGCCCCCGCGGGCCAGGGCAGCGGGATGGGGCCGGAGCAGCAGCAGCAGTCCTGGCACCGCATTTCGCGTTGGAAAGCGGTTCTTTGGGAGTGCCTGGGCGCAGCCGATGGGACCGGAGCAGGCGGCCGGTGCTGTGCCCTGGTCCCAGCCGGCGGCGCCTTCGGGGACCGGAGCTTCTGCAGCTCTCGCCTCTGCGGGAGCCGCCGGCACCTGCGGGGGCTGGAGCGGGGAAGGCAGAGAGCTCAGGCGGGTGGGCTCCCGGGGCTGGCCGGCTCGGGAGGAGCGGGGGATGGAGGCCGGCCAGGCTAGGCTGTCAGGAGGGCGAGGAGCGGCGGCTGGAGCAGCCGGCAGCCCGCCGGGGCCAGGGCCTGGCGGCGGGCGGGCAGCGCACCGGGGGGCCGAGGGGGGCCCGAGGCCGAG
>VZTL01044726.1:5703-22077 GCA_013400535.1 Scopus umbretta | reverse complement strand
TTAGCTTTGTCACATAAATGTGTTTTGCTATATCTTACTATTTTTTTCCAGTTTAGTCCAGACCTCTCTTTCTGTAATACCAAGTACATATTCAATCTTTTTGATAGGAATTACACATCTACTTTCCCTAAACCAGACCTGGCTTCTTTTAAATACAAAATAAGTTTGTTACCATATCACTTCTTGAGGTACATTAAATTCCACTGAATCAGTAAATATCTGTTTAAAATATTGACTGGAATTTCATTGAATTTTCAAGGCATCCATCATTGTCGCTCCCCTGACTACGCACAGTACATTGTATAACAGACACACAGCAGGCTGCAATCATGCAGGTACAGGAGCAGGAAAGTTTCTGGGTCTTTCTACTGGTTTATAAAACAAAATAAAGCATTTTTTTAAAGATTTGTTTTATAACATGTATATGTATAACATATGTATATGTATATGTATAACATAATCTTGGTATATTCATTGTTAGTTTTCACATCTGCAGTGAAAATGAGAGTAAACAAGGAGATTCTAAGCATATTTAAGTAAATATACCCCTTGTTTCCCTCTAAAGTTCCTGTAGATAAAAATATACATAAAGGAGTGAAAATAGTCAACTAAGAGTAATAAAAATCAATGCAAATCCTGAACCTGATGGGATGTTTAGGAAACCACTGTTAGCATAGCTACAGAAGTAGGAACTTCTTTCTTGGGCACCAGAGTATGTCTAACATGGGGAGAGATTCATGTACAATCAACCAGAGAATGTTACTCACTAATGAAAAGTAATTCTCATTAACAGCAACTCAAACCTACTGCTGATGGCCTGAAACCTCATATTTCTAAGTGGAGAAAAAAATATTTTTTTAAATCTAGCAGGTATCTTTAAATCACTAGACTATGTCTGAGTAATGGAACAGTTTTGTTTGGTGATCTGGCCAGAGGAGAGCAGTATACGCTGTTTTCCTGACTACCCAGCCAGCTGATCAATGCACACGGGCACTCCCACAGACCAGGCAAGAAAAGGGAAGACGGTACAGCAAAAGTGGAAAAATAGGGGACATGCAGTGGAAGAGGTGTAGGGTAAGAGAGACAGTGGAAGATAAAACATTCACAAACCAGGGAGCCACTGGGATGGACAGTGGGGCTGGGACTCCAAGGAGGTAACTGGAACTTCCCGATGGGCCAACACTCACTGAGTTCTGCACTGCATCTTCAGGGACCTCCGGACCCAAGACACTGAAGTTACCCTTCTTATTATCATTACACAGGTTTGTAACAAGTACACAGAAAGCAATCTTCCCTCCCATTTGTATGCAGAACGGCTAAGTTTTGCAGGATGCGAACATGAGGACTCTGTTGGATTCCATGGCAGTTTTAGCAACTCTACCCATCAAATGCTATACTAAGTATTAAGTGAAAGAAATGCGCTTCATTTCAAGCATGTTCAAAGTCTTTGCCAATAAGTTGTTCAAAAGCATTTATGGACACCTAACTTAGCAGTACCTTTTATTCTTATGCAACTCCGTTTCATTCTTGAAACGCCTATTCCTATGCAAATGTAAATCCTATTAGTCATCCTAGACTGCAAAATTCTCTTCATAATTCAAACTTCAAACTTGTATCTGAGTTTCAGGCATCAGGTGAACCAATCTTTCTAATTTATATTCCTATGTTTGTATATAACCAATGGATGGTGTCACTGAGGACTTGTAAGAGAAGGACTCCTCTTGCTAAATTTAACTGCTTAATTAATCCAACACTAAGTTGCTCTGCTTCAAACAGTTTTCATCACATTTAATCTTTATATGGTATTGTGGAAATGTCATATAAAAGGAAAGGGGAAGTAAAGGACACATAAATGGAAATGGGAGATATTACAGGAAACAAGGTAGAAATAAAGACTAAAGCAATGAACAAGGGAGAGACTGTGGTGCAACAAGATAAAAAACTATTACAGATCATGTTCCTAGGAGCATTTCCCCTTTGAATAAAGCAAAAATGATAAGGAAATAGCTGCTTGTCCCCATTCATCCACATATATTTGGGCAGAGAAGAAAAAGGATATTTTCTAGTCCTTCGCCACTTTTGCAGGTACACATTTCAAAGCACAGCTAAGCCTTTAAAAGACGGCACAAGAACAACCTTTCAATATTGATGCTGAAGAATATTTATAGCTGACCTGGAAAAAGAAAGCTTTAGGGAGAAAAAAAGCACTGCTTTCTGCAGCATCTTCCACCTTGAGGAAATGACAAGTCCAATTTGCTAAGCAATTCCTAAGCTTCATTTTTTCATTTTGAAACTGTGGTCTGATGTTATTTCAAGACAAGTTCAAGTTATCTCTGGCAAATCTTAAAGGAACAGGTTTCTATGACACCAAAGGTGCTTTCTGAAATTCACTGGGAGGAGAAAAACTACTATATGACAGTAAGCATCACTGGAAAAAAATGAACCAAGGATGCATTTTAGGAGCAGAGGAACTACAATAGTAACAGATGAAAGTGAGACTTTTATAGGAGGATACAGATTCAGCCAAAGAAAAGTCTCTCCATTGGTAACCTTATATCAAGAAATCTTATGTGGGGAACAGGTTTTGATAGATTTCAGCCAGGACTGGGAGCTGGTGCTCTAGTAAAGAAATTCTTTCAGCAAGAAAGATTTTAAGCTATCTTCTTGGATGTGAACTTCTACTCTCCCTAGAAGCCCTTCTGAATAGTTTCCCTGGGTGGGCTGCCTTCTGAATGAGCCCAGCTGCTCCAACATGTCTGGCATAAAGCTCCTCCTTTGCAATCAAGGTATTCTCAGAGACAGGATTCAAGGAAGCCAGGATCCAGAGGACAATAAATGGTCAAGGGACTTGACATTTTTTTAATATCCTGTCACAGAACTTCCAGCGATGCCACAATATGAGATGAAATGCAATCCCAAAACCACTCATTGCACTTTTGGATGAGGTTTTTGAAAATTAATTTTGTCATTGAGTAGTACCTAACAGGACTATCTGCCCCCAGTTGGTTTCTTATGCAGAGGATGACATATTTCAAAAACAGATAGAGAAAAATCTTTGAAATCTGTTCTTAATGATGCCACTGAGACAGCAGTAGAACTGGAAGTACCACTTGAATATTCTTGCACAAGAAAAGAAAAAATATATTGCAGGAATAATAGGCAAATACATGATTTAAAGCTTAAATCTGAAAATTATTTCTTCCCCACATTTGCTAAATACATTAGCCAGAAAAACTTTCCAAATTTCAATATACATGGAAATTGCTCATTGTTGTCAAATTATGAAGTAATTTTGTGTTATTTTCTTTTATTTTATGGATGAATGGACTTATATGAAGTCTAAGAATTGCTCCTAAGGAAAAGTACTGACTGTGACTTCAATTTGGTCTTACTTTCCCTAACAAGATTATTAGAACTGTTAGAGAATACTTTTTTTTTTTTTTTTTTAAATTCTTTTATTCTGAATGTTGCTAAAAAATGCCCTGAGGAATCATTCTTGTTGTTCAGATGGACACTCTGAGGACATCCTGTGTTTGTCNAAGTGACCAATACCAGTTGTTCTGTCAGAAAATCTTGAATTACCAGAGCATAACAGAACAATAGACAACTGTGTTTGAAAAAAAATTATAAAAGATACCTCTGAAATATTAAGTTCTGTGCAATTTAAAATGATCATTCCAGCCAAAGAAGCTTATCTGTTTATGAAATAAGAATGCCTTCTATTGTTTCGCTTGGTAAGTGAGAAGGCTTTATGTGTTTTTCTTAAAACATTGTGGTCTGGATTCTTCCCACTTATTTCTGTATTCCAGAATCACTTGAATTTCTCTAGATTCCCCCATATTTGCTCTAGATTCCACATCTAATTGCTGATGAGTCTTTTTCTGGAGGTATCTCACACTTTTGACTAACATTGGACACAAGTGTGAATCTACTCCTACTCTAATAATTTTAATTAGAAATTAGGTGGGTTGATTATACATCCAAACTCTTCCTTATTTTTCTTTACGTTATTACACCCTTGTCACCTAGAAGATAGTCTAAGTGGTTTGTTTGTGTTCATAGGAATATCTGGTGATAGGTTAGGTATGTCTTCCATGTAGTTCTGTTTGCTCATAAATATTGCACGAAGCTGTGTTTTCCAGATATTTTAGTGAGAATAAAGCAACAGTAGATAGTTCTTTCACTCACAGATCCAAGTTTCTTTCAGCAGGATTCCACCAAAATACAGGGGGAGGTCTGCCTTTTTTCATGTCACCCTACAAGTGTTTCTTTAGTAATCATCATCATCATCATTGTAATCATCATCATCATCTTTTAGAAGGGAAAGGTTTTTTTCCCTAATGCCAAAGATCTCTTGTTGCAGACCAGGGCTTTTGGTCAACTTCTAAATTTCATCTGGAATCCAGGTAGCCACCGGTGGGCAAGAGGTCTCTGAGGCTTTTGTTTAACCTATGAACTGCCACTGACATTAACCTATGGAAAATTTGGTATTACTGAAACCTAAATGATTTAACATCTAAGCCTACGCACCTCTGTCAGGATGTGGAAGGTTGCAGAAGCTTTTCATCCACTTTCCATTATCCTTTTCTCCATTTTCTCCCTTTCTGCATTATTTCCTTCAGGGAAAATTGCTTGAGGAAACACTGCTTTAAAAAGTGATTAATACAGCTTTTTATATTTTGAGGTAAAAGGTGAAGATCTTTAATAAATACTTGCACAAGGTTTAGTGTCTAACTTAGACTTCCTTATTTTTTTCCTTTAGGATTAGAAACTTGTGTTCAGTTTGAGACTAGACCACCCAGACATTCTCTCTATTTATATCTATTTATCTCTATCTCTCTATTTATTTCCCAGTCTTGCACAGGGAAACTCCAGGGAGAGAGACTCCCCACAATGTTACTGGAAAAAGAGGTAACTGCCTCTCAAAATGTATTTTATGAACATGAAGTCCATCCTTTATGTAACACACCACTGCAAAATTATATGCATATTTTATAAAAGAAAAAAAAAAATCCTTGGGGTCTATGAACTGCAAAGTCTTTACCTGTTTGTTAGAACTTAAAAGGTTGTCTGTGTTGTAACTGTAAGCTGTACAATATAATTTCTGAATTATGGATTCTGTTCCCAGACATAACTGAAACAGTCCAGGTTTATGTAGAGTGCAGTCTAAAGCAATCCAGACAGGATGCTTTCAGAAACATTGGCAGTATGTGAGAAGACTAAATGGTTGGCAACCTGGATTTTTCTTGAAGTAAGGGCTGTAGTGATGTCTGATTGTGATAGCTAATGGTATTTTGTGATTTGAAGTAAACTGGGTGTCTCCTTTGAAAAGCAACTCTACAAAAAGTGTCATACACTAAAAAGCTACAGTTTTATGCATCATCTACACAGCTGGACCAGTAACTGCTGGTGTGAACTTTCCTCCTCCACTGAATTTTGGTATATGATGGGTGTGCATTAATGCTTAATTATGACTTAAATCACCTCAGTGGCAGTTTAATCTAACCTGACTTTACCGAGGAAAGACCTCAATAAAGCTGGAGTTGTAAAAAACAATGCTCTAATGACCTGTGCCATTACAGTTGTTGCGTATTTGTAAGACATATTTCTGCCTGAAATACGAGGCTTGTGCACTGGAAACAATGTGTGGTGGGCTGCAGAATCAAGGAGATCAAGGTCCTTACAATATATGTTACAGGGAATCTCCCACAAGATATGTGTTTCTAGCTAGAAAATATCCCTTAGTTTCTAAAAGTGAAAGATCCAGCAAAAATGGTTCCATGAAAAATTACATAGGAAAAGAAATACTTCTCTTGAAGCTTGAATACTGTTCCTGACTGTCTTTTGGATACCAGTTCCTCACTGTATGCGGGTCTTTGGTCTTCCAGGGAGCCTCCACTTGAACTCAAAGTGATGTTGGGGCCTAATTCTTCAGAGGTGGCACGGTCCTACCAGTAATGATGTGGATTAGCAGGGATACATTCTCAATTTGTTTGTTCATTGCAGGCCTTTATGACCTCTTTATCCCAAATGCTGCTTTAAGTCACATAGGTCAGCATAAGTGGAAACACATCGAGTAGAAAGATGTAGTAACATACAGAATTTGTTTGTTTGTTTGTTTCTCAGTTATGAACTTTTTATTAGGAAATTATTTTGCTTTATAGTCAGACCAAACCAAATATGATCTAGAAAATAGTTATATATATCAGTATGTCAATGATAAAGTACATCCTTGAAACTTAAAATAATTTGAATTAATCAAGTTTTTAAAAAATGATTAGATTGAATGTATATCTTACATAATTTCATAATGGTGGATTCATATAAGTTTAGCATGGCAATTTCTAGTCATTAGACAGATCTTAGAAGTAACTAAATTCTTAACATGCATATTTTATATAAATTCTTATCTGCAAATACATTTTTTAATTTAATATTAAAAATTACCTTAGTGATATGAAATGTACAATTACCAAAGCAATTTAATAGTAATTTTCCTTGCTAAGGTAATGCTGCTAAAGCTGATTTGTGATTTTTATAAAGAAAGGTTAACTGGTACATTTATTGAGGTGGGAGGAAGAAGACTTCTGTAGTTTTTCTCAGAAAAAAAAGCAGAAGCTTTTTGTTCTGTGCACCATCATCTTTTTGAAGGACTGTGTATGTATCAGAGCTGGCTTACAGGCACAGCATCCTATGCAGCAAAGATGTTCAAAGGTATAGCACAAGAAAGCATGAAAACTTTTGCCTGAGGGAAAATAAATTCAACCTGGAATATAAGGAACAGGCCTGCCATAACACACCTTCATGAGCTGTCATGCTATACATATCATTATTTGAACATTGCCATAAGACTTACATATATAGCTGTCTCATCTGTCCCTCTTCTTCCCAATGCAAGGCCCACAGGTCACACATCTTCAGAACAGTGAGATTGCCTTTCTCCCATTCTGTGGACCTATTTCCTATGTTCAGTATTTCTTTTCCAAGACAGCATGTCAAAATACTGAAAAAATTTGTTTATTGTTAAAAATTTCTTTCCCCATTATTGCAGTCTTTGGCAAAAAATTGCTAAAAAAAAAAGACTTTGTTAGAAGGCAGCTGCCACCGATTCCCAAAATGAAAAATGATTGGTAGTGGGGATCTAATGTTACTGACGGACTACAATTCCAAGCTCACACGGACCAGGGCAGACTACAAATCCCCAGAGGTGATGCCCTCAACTCAGAAAGGAACTCTAACTAAACAAGCACCTTCCCTGAATTAAGGACAATCCCACCTCATCTTTCAGTTTTTCGTTTTGCTATTTAACCAGCCTTTCAATCCTTTCAAGTGGCATGGCTTAACACTGCCTCTGGGTTGTCTATTATAACATTCTTTTCCCTTTCCATCTTGTTTCTTACACATTGTGTCTTGTTTTCAAAGACCTTAAATACTTCAGGGCAGAAACTAATGCTGCTATAAGATACAGGGTCTGCTTAGCTGACCTACTTAGTACAATCATTGTTAGGCAAGTGAGTGTTGCTCCCCTGAAAGATTCAGTGGTGAACAATGCTGAAAACTATCAAAGCAGATTTATTTCCTTTCTTATAATAGATCCACATGTTCCTAATATGCCTGGTATCTTACAGATGGTATGTATGTCATGTTTAATGTCTTTTAAGGGTATTTTTTTTTCTGTGCAACCCTTAGGGTGCAATTAAATAAAGCCAATACACACAAGACTAGTGTAGGAAGGCAATGCATAAGAACTTTGTACCCTAGGGCCATACTACATATGGATCCTTCTTTTCAAAACTCTTAGATTTTGTCATAATTATAAGTGGTTTTGACAGGAAGTAAATGCTTAAGCCTGCCTTTTTTTTGACCTCAGTGTCTCTTGTAGGTCTCAATATTCTTGCTGTACATAAATAAAGGTAACTAATGATGCACAGGAGAAAAGATGAGTTCTAGAAAGTGTTCTGTATACAACTCGGGGGAAAAAAAAATCTCTTGCAAAACTGAGGTTGAATTACCTGTCTCAAAGTTATGAGCACTTATCCTTGAACATAGTCACTGATCTTTTCTTCTGTTTTTCTTCCATTTGAGCTTGGGAGATCCTTCATGTCATCAAGTCAATACGTATCTTATAATTATCAGTCATTTTATTAATCCTGAGATGTTTTAAAGTTCATTTGGTCTTACAAGAGAGGAAAAAAATCTGTCAGTGTTCTTTTGCTGTCCTGATGTCACTGACAAGGTATCAAACATGTATATTTCCTAAAAGTTGCAGAGAGATGAAATATTTTTTAATACTGAGGTAATAATTAGGATGGCTGGTAAAAACAGTTAGAGTTTGGACACACAAACACTTTGTTTGAAGCTTTTCTTAACTATTATCTAGTCTGATCATATCATCACCCAAAAAGTTACATCTTTCTTATATTCTTAGACTACTGGGACTATGCCACCAGAGTAAGAAATCTTATGATATTGGCATTTAAGTTAAAATTCAGGATTTGGATTGCTGTTGAACAACTCAAGCTGTAGTGGTACGTAGCAGTAACACTGTCCCTGGGTAACATCCCTCTGGCCCTATTCTCTGTCAGTTGACATTGGCATCTGCTCTGCAGTGCATGATGTAGACCCCTGGATATATTACTGTGACCTTCCTGCCTCCCAGCTTACCTGCATACTGTAGGGAGCACAGGAATAAGCAAGAACTAAGATGGCCAAGGTTTTCTTCCAGATAGCTATAGCAAGCACATGAAACCTTATTTATCCCTTCAGAGGGCAGGATGAGAAAGACAGTGAAAGAGTACAGGAACTGAGTGATGTTTCCCAGTGTCCTCTTCCAGGAGGAGACCTGATTTGAATGGTCTTTGCCTTAGCAGCTAGGCTGCAAAATCTATGTCAGCCTTTTGTCCTGGGTGAAAGACAGAAGAAGAACAGTTTTGGGCAAAGCCTGAGTAAAAATTAGAGTGAAGTCTACAATGCCTATATAATCTAAGTGCTAAACTAAAAGACTTCAGTGAGGCACAAAATGATTCCAGCTCAACAGGCTGCTCCTCATTTAAAAATGAAAGTCCACGAGTAGCCCAATTAAGCTCAAAAAAAAAACTTTTCCAGTTGACCTGATTCACATTAATGGAGAAAAGAAAGTCTGCCAGATCTGAAATTAGTCCTACCCTGCTTTGTATGCCTTTGGTGCAGAAAATAGTCAGCCCTGGCTGAGCCAATCGCATGAGCTAACTTTTGACATTTCATTAGAATGTGAAAGCAAGGGTTGACCCCAGTTTTTCTGAGGTTTTCTAAAAAGTCATTTGGGTTTTAAAAACATGGAACACACTATATTTATCCAGTAGGCTTCACACAAGGTCTTATGGAAGAAAAGGAATCCTCTATAATGTGTTCAGCAAAAGAACAAGAAGTTATATCTTTGACATGTTCCTTCAAGGTAAAGCAGAGACCATATTTTGTATTATTCTGAGGCTGTGTCTGGTAGCTACCAGAAGAGTAGATTTTGGTAGCTGAGACAAGATATTAAGACCATATAGAAAAAAAAAGAGTGATTTTGTGGAAGATTACTATGGTATTGCTAAGCAAATGTGTAACTTAGCATTATAATGCTACTAAGANGGGTAGACGAGGTGCATAGAGATATGGTTGAGTAGTGGACAGGTATGTTTGGACTCTTAAAGGTCTTTCCCAACCAAATGATTGTATGATTCTATAATAATCTTTGATACAGCAAAGTCAGTCCCAGCTCCCTTCCTCTGAGTTCATCTGCTCTCCATTTGTTGTATAGTTCTGTGCTTCACATCACGTTCATTGGCTTTGAATTTTCTGGTAGTAGAATAAATCTGCTGTGTCTATTCACCACATATATCTATTTTTCTTTATGGGAAATTCTTCTGTTTGCAGAGTAAAAATGAGGGTGTTTTTTTTTTTTCTCTGCTTCTTTTTCTGTTCAAAAGTTCATTAATTTTCAGAGAAGATCAAAAGCTTCCACAGCCTTCTGAAATAAACTGATGAGCGCTGTTGAAACATCCATGAAATGACATAATTTTTCACATTAGTATAAAAAGAGCTCACTGTGTTTAAATATGCAGAAATCCATATCTGCCACTTACTCTAAAGTAATGCAGCTTGCATTTGCCTGTTTTTAAAAGCTGAAGAACACAAAATGCTGCTCTACCAATGCAATATTATGAACAACAAAACTGGCAGCAGGCTGTCCAAGACTTCTGACACAAAACAAATCTGTTCAGGTCAGATATAACTTCAGGAATTATTGAAGAAGTGCATGACTAGACTAGTAAAGGAATGAGAAATGAAGGCTACTACATGCATCTTGTGGTTTTGTTATAAGTAGGTGAACTTCTTTGACTCTCCTGTTGATTGCCATAACTGTATAGCACACATCATCTGCACTGGACTTTGCTTTTAGGGACACTTTGTCCCTTTTTAGGCTGCTATGAGAGAAAGTGAAGAGGTGACACAACCACAGTTTAGCTGGGTGTGATTGACCTCACTTAATTTTAGATACTGCTAACGTATATGTTTACATTGCTGTTACTAACAGGAGGCTCAGTTCCTAATCAACAGAAAGAGAAGAGAGCTCCAAAGGTGCTGTTCATTTGTGTTGCCAGCCCGTGCCCTTCAGCTACCTGCCATGCTAGTAGACAGCTCTCTGAGTTCAGAGGACCAGCCACCATGCAGACAGCCCTACTACAACCAGTAAGAGCAGGGTAAGTGCAACTAGCACACCTTCTAGCTAGTGTTTGAGAGTAGTCAGTTCAATACTAATTTTCATTACTTGTTTCACAGCCACAGGGAACCACGTGATTGCTAATATTCAGCTACCTGCTAACACTTTAAATAAAACTCTCCAGAGCTGCTCTTAAGTAGTGTATGTGTTGTAGGGAAAGATAGTGCCTTTTATTACTCTGACTTGTGTAAGCAGCTAAACAGACTAGCTTTCAGGCAAGCAAGGCCTGTCTTCAGGCTTCATGCACAAGAAACAAATTCCAAGCAAAGCGCAAGTGAAAAACAATTGCTTTAAGTTGAACTTAATTATGTCAAAATTTGTATTCATATTTTAGCACTTGAGTAAGCATTTGACAGCTTGTGAGATGGTAGGTGAGTGCAGAGGAGGCTGAAAAACAGGAATTACCTTTAAACATGTTAACAGGAGAGCTGAGAAAATTCACAGTAAAAACAGCTTTAAGGGTCCCAAAACATGGGTGTATGATGTAAAGTAGCCTTTGGCTACTGCACTGGAGTTTGCTTTACATGTCAAACCCAGGTAGACTCATCTGCCCAGTTCAGCTCATCAAGTTTTAAACACTGACTGAGGGAGTACTTGAACCTGGGCTCAGGTTTTGAACAGTGTCAATAGCAAGCGCATTAGGCTTCAGCCTAGGCTTCTGATGATCACCAACTCACCAAACACTAGACCTGCATCTCAGCAAAGGCTGAGCATCTATACATAGACAAACAGTAAAAAGACAGGATTTACACCTTTAAACACAGCAGTGTATTTACAGACAGTAGATCATCAGAAGTGTGATCCATTTTATCCAGGGCAGTTTGACATTTCAGTTAGACATGGATAATTTACTTCACCAAATAATTAAGTACTTTCATGTATTTAACTCTAGAGTATTTCAAGCATACAGTTCCATTAGTGAAATGTAGTAGTTATTTATTCCAAACTGGCATAACATGAATAGATAATGACTAGTGACCTACTTATATATATGGGTGAAAACTAATAAAGAAATAATATTCAGCTCCAAAAAGACAAAGTACATGTGAAATCATGCTCCTGTTCTGAGAAATCACTGCTAATTTAAAGTATAAAGAACTAATAGTCTTTCCTGATAACCTTATCTGGAGGTATTATGGGTAAGGAGGGTTGGCTGCCTCACATCTCCATCATTTCTCCATCAGCCAGACCTTTTGACTCTGTTGCAAGAGGCCTCCATAGTTTTTCTATTAATGCCTTAATTCTCAATATATTCTTATAGATTGTCCTCTTTACATCCCTCACACTCTGGAAGGATTGCTGCTAAAGATCAGGAATAGTGTCCCATTGCCATAGTTCATAGCTGTATAAATCCTTGGTTGTTGATTAACTGAGTGATCACATCGTAAGTATTTACTCGTGCCTCGATGACAGTTGACCTGCAGGGTAGAGACAACTGTTCTAGATGCCTTTATCTCCTTCAACATTATAACGGCTCTATTAAAATGCATAACTGATCTACAAACCAACACTGTTACTAAAGTGCATGGGGCTCTCTTTGCTTTTGAAAATTAGAGGTGTTACTGCTATAGCAAGGTTGTACACCCAAGGCTCTGCTCCTGATGCTAGTAATGCTTGGTCCACACATCACAGGTTATTACTTTGAACTACTCCTAGAGGTTACCACTATAAATCAGCTAAGAACAGATAGATCTGGGAGTATAATGGTCACAGAGGCAACATGTGTCCTCACAAAAGGACAAGACTGAGTAAACAGTGCATTTGAAAGTCAAAATCTTGCTATTGCTATTTCATGGGCATTACAAAAGGTATACATATTCTGCAAAACATACCAGTATATCTGGGCCTGCTTTGGGGTTCTCCATCATGAATGCAGATCTCATCACTTCTGGTGGCAATCAGACATTGTTCCAAAGCTGTATCATCTAAGTATAAAGTTTTCCACAGAGCTTCAACATAAGAATTATGATCCATACAGGTGCTTGCACACATATTAGTGTTTCATACATATTAGTGTTTCAATGGTCCAATTTCTATGGCAAGCAATTCAGCTTTCTCTGTTGACAATAGTAGCTGGCTCTGGAAATGCATATATTTGCATAGTAATCCTTTGTTTATTTACAAAAATGGATTTTACAAAGTTCACAAATTAGTAATTTGAAATTGAAATTGAAAATTACAAATGCCAGGGAGATGAGAGGTACAATGGATCACAGTCCCTACTCTTCAACAAGTATATTACTATGCGTGTTTTCAAGTATGGAGGGGGTCCAGATAATTCTTAGAACTTAATCACTCAGGAATGTAATCATAAACACATAACTCTACAGCAGAAAGCATTAAAAAGACAAACCACCTTCTGGGTAAGTGTTATGAGATAGTGGAAGAAAGCCACAATATTCCTAATTGATACTGGAATGGAAAAGCTTTTAAGAAATGTAATTAGACCAGTACTGATCACATCTTTCTTGTCATGATGGAATTTCTAAAACATTCTCTTCAGGGCTATTTGTCTTTATTGAAAGACAGTCAGAGTCATTTGAAATGGATTGCACAGAAAACTAATAGTTTAATTTTAATACATTAAATCAAAGAGAAATACTACTACATCGGTTATGTTCAGTGCTAATCAGTATTTGCCACAACTGAAGTTATTGGTAAGCTCAAAAATAAATATCTTACTTGCATATCTAGAGTAATTGTCACTGAGAAATAAAGCATACCTATACTTTTATGATAGATTTATTTTCAAAGTTTTCAGCTGAAGAACAGGAATGGTGAGGATCAATATGTGAGCTTAGAAATAATCGAGAGTTTCTGCCTAGAAATTCTTTGATGCACTACTTAAAGACTCAGTGCAAATACATATTATCAGGTGGCTGCTTCTCCTTAAAAAAAAATTGAGATCATACAATGCAAAAGATTCAATTTACTTGCGAGAAATGTCCCTCCCTACATGTACCACATTGAGATTTGGATACTATTAAATCCAAATATATTGCCAGTTCCAAATTTCTCAGATCTCTGTTTAGAACTGGTAGTAAGTTTCATTCCTTCAACAATATGGATCTTATAATTGATTGTTTATGAAGTATGTTAAAAGATTATGTGCTAAAAGAAAACACCTGTAACAATTCAGAGGGTTTTTTTTTATACTTGCTGAACATTTTCAATGAAAAGTAGCCTTTCATGCTTCTTTCTTACCAGCAACCACAGCAATGAATCTGCCTTGGGCTGTCTAGTGAGGGGATTGTAGAGTCATTTCAAAAGCTTACACTGTCATAGACAGCATCTCATTAACAGAGTAAGTACATTTTTATGGGTTGTCTGAATTTAAGATTAAGGCTTGCATACAACATCCAAGGATGCCTGTGCATGCCCAGTAAGTGGAGGATTCATAAAGAAAAGACATTACCACATATTACTGCTTCTTTCAAATGACTGCATCTTTGAGGTGAGGCTTCAACTGAAGCAACCTTTAACTGTCACAGGGAAGAAAACACAGCAAAAGTCTCTATAGAGGGATTATAGTTCTATATGACCCATGACACAGAGTATCCTGGAGGAAGCAATGTCAGGGAGTCAAGACTTATAGGGTGGCAAAGCAAAGACGTAGTAAAAGAATAAGGCAAAGACTCAGGAAAACAGAATTTCAATGAAACTAAAGTCAAGATGTCTGTCTCACTGTATTGCATAGGTTCCAGAAGCAGGATTCTTCTCACCTGCCTATAGACATCTGGAACATAGGACTTCCTTCACAGCTGAACTACTTAGTGAGATACCTTTTATACACAGAGAGATACAAGCATCTCTGGGAAATTTGTCTCATCCTAAGGTAGACACTTAACTAGATGTGATGAATCATGTCCTTAAAATGCCTAATTTTTCCCCTCTCACAATAAGGATACCTGGTTCAAACATAGCATCCACATTTAAGCAAGACAAAACCCACAGAAGCTGTTCAGCCTCAGAGCACTGATATACATGACAGCTCTGTCCAGGAGACAGTCTAGGCCAGCAAGCTGCAGCACCTCTGATGAAGCATCTGTTATTGGGCTTTTGCAGCACAGTGTTGAGAGATTTCACTTTGGCTCAGAAATAAATTATGAACTCATCAAGTATGCTGCCAGGTAAGTCAACGGTCTACAGTTCCCAAAGACTTTGTCGAATTATCTTCCTTTAAAGACCAAAGGCAGAACTTTAGGCTATTAACACAAAGGATAAGACCATCCTGTAGACATCTGAGGTATCATCAAGGATCCCTCTTATAGACAAAGGAGAGAAATAAACTTTTTAATGGCATAGCTTATTTCTTTCTGATATGATCTTCTGAAACAGGCCAGATTCAGCTTAGAAAATTGTTGTTATTCTCCTTTGACAATATTTGGAGTTTGAGGTAGTAGCTCAGATGTTGGCCTCTAGTCTGTAGACATGGTTAGATGAGATGGATGCCATACGTTAGGTACGGGCTTAGGGGTCTTTAAAATCAGTTAATCTAGCTAGCAGGACTCACAATACTGAAAAGGCAGAGAGAAACAAAATTGATGTTTCTGAAATCTCACTTTTCTACTAATGTCTTGGTGGGTTAGCAGGAACATAATTCTTTCACATCACAAACTTATTTATACTCATTATGTTTGAGGCTTAAAATGGGTGTTACGTTTCAGTCTGCCTGTATCTGTCTCTTCAAAGCAGAAGAAACAAATCAGCTTGTTTGATGAATAAAATCCTGAGAGTATGTCAACAATATTTCACCTGATTTGGGGCCATGCCAGTAGAAATAATGACATACAAAATAGTCAGCTTGTTTACATTCTTATAATGACAACTTTATTAAGAATAAAGAATTTTACTTTTAGACAGAAAATTGGAAAACTTTTGTAGTCACTTAAATTTCTGTCACCTAAATTTTATTCAGCACAAGGTATGTCTATTTAATTACAAATAGTCAATCAAAATGCAATCCTGGATTTCTTTTTCAGCGTATAAATGGATAATATTGTTTCAAATATTTTGATGCTACCATAAGAATGCTGTAAGATTTTGAGGGTATTACATTAACTACACTTCTACACTTTCATGTTTAGTAGTGTAATCCTTGTTGGAATGTCATTGGAACAATCACTACAAGGATGGAAATCCTTCATATAGATTAAAGAGCCATATTGATACAGTTATAAAATGTATGATGAACAACAACTCAAGAGGTCTAAGAATGTCAGATGGTTGGATTCATGACAAAATTACCGATAATTACAATTTTTCAGAAAGATAGTAATCTGTTTTGCACACTAGCCAACCCTTTTGGGGCTGCAATTGTTTGCAATCCTTTTAGCAACAGTAACAGGAAAGTAACTCTTCTCTTGCTTGAAGGAGGATGCATGGTTATTGTAGTAAACACATTTCAAGGAGGCACAAGCAGTCTCTGGCATACTGTGGGGAAAGAGTTTTAAAAACAGCCTGTTCATGCTTTGCAGTATCCTGCAGTTCTATTGCCTCAGCTTCACTCTGTCATGCAGAGAAAGGGAGGAAATAAGGGGTTAAAACCACAACCCCTGACAGTTCTTAGAGAACATTTTAAAGTGTCAAACATCTTGAGCCAGATAGTGAACAAGTTGATTGCTCAA
>VZTL01044725.1:1713-13150 GCA_013400535.1 Scopus umbretta | reverse complement strand
TGGGACCTGCCAGAGTTGGTAAAGACAGAGGTGAAGAAAGTGTTAAGAACCGCTGTGTTTTCAGCATTGTTGGTGACTGATTCACCTCTCCTGTTTAACAGTGGGCCTATGTTTTCCTCCTGTTTCTGCTTGTAGTTTACATACCTAAAGGACCCTTTCTTGTGATTTTTGACATCTCTGGCCAGTTTCAATTCAACCCAAGCTTTTGCTTTTCTAACTGCATCTCTGCACACTCTGGCAACGCCCTTGTAGTTCTCAATGGATAATCTTCTGCTTCTCTATCTCTGGTGTGCTTCTCTTTTGGTTTTGAGTAGACCCAGGACCTTGTGGTTGAGCCAAGGAGGCCTCTTGCTCTGCTTCCCTTTTCTTTATAGGGGATAAACTGGTTTTGTGCTTCCAAGACAGCGTTCTTGAAGGACTCCCAGCACTCACTAGCTCCTTTATCTTCCATGGAAGCACCCCTTGGAATCCCTCTCAACTGAGCTCTGCTCATGCTTACTATTTGTTTATCGTACTAAAAATAAATATGAACTTATCAATCAAAATACCTTCTTAAAGTTGATGCTATCTAAGTTCATGCTCTGACATCCAAATTACTTTTCTTTAATATTATTTTTACTGAGACAGCATTATCATTATTTTGGTGTTTTTTCAAAAAATATCTGACAATTAAGAAATAAGTCAGCAGCTGAAAAGTTAACATAGTTTGCCAGTTCATCTCCACTTATTTTGAATTTTAACATTAATTTTTGGGTCCTTTGCTTTTTCTAGCATGCTGGTCTAATTTTCAGAAGTTTTTTTAAATAAATTATTTTAAGATAAAAAAGAGAGCTGGATATGTTCTTGCCAAATATTCTCCACTCCCCAGCCTATCCCAGCTACAAAGCTCTGTGCCTCACTTTCCTCCACTGTAAAGAGGCAGTGCTAAACAAGAATAATTGCACAGACAGATCCTTCAAACTGTGGTGAAAAAATGCCACATTAAGCTGGGCAAGAAAGTTGGCAGGCTAACACAATTTTCAAGTAAACGTGAACTTTTGACTAGTGAAGTTCAGGTTATGTTTATAATTTATACCATCAAGCACAGAAACTCTACACAGAGAAAAGAGGCCAATTACTAAAGAGTGCAGCTCTTATAAGGAAAAGCTGGCAAAGCTTTTAGGTTATTACAGGGCACAGGGCGAATCCTGAGACAAATTTAAAAAAAGATCTAGTGCTGCAAACTCTTTGCAAACATTATGAGGCAAAACTGCAAGTGTCTCTTACAAGCTTTCGGTATTTTCAACGTCTTTCAACTTCTGCCTTTCTCTACACCATTGGCTATGATGCACTTGTACTGGCAGAAAATATAATTCATTCTCACCTATATTTGCCTCAAACATATTATTAGTAAACCTGCTGAGAAGTTTTTATTATGTTGTCTGACTTTCAGTCAAAAAGAGGCTGACAGTTTTATAACACAATTACAAAATCCTACATGTATCCATTTAGAAAGATACATATTATGATGATTTTCTACCTATTGTTGCAAGTCAGAGATAAGTTGTAATTAAAACCACAGTAAATATTACTTGCATATGTCCTCAACTAAGATGTTCATGAGAAACTTTCTAAGTCACTGCCAAATTTTCCGCTGTTTGGAGAATAAAGAGCTTGCTAAAAGTAGAGAGCAGAAATCAGCATGTAACATGGTTTCCAGTTTCCTTGAGTAACTAGTATGATATAAATAGACCAAATATAATAATTTAATGAATCTTTTTCTAATACTACTGTAGCTTCTTCTTCTGTTTTTATGTTTTTCTGCATTCTGTAACCTCTGAAAAAACTGTGAATTCTAATAGTAATTCACTTGCAACAGTATAAAAAGTAAAGAAATCTTGCCTTGTGCCACATTGACATACAGACAGCCAATATGAACAGCATATGACAACACGGTGAATTGTGTGACAAAGGTAATCTTCTCTTCCTTATACTACAAGCATTTTTCCATTTCTTTGGGATTGTTCATTTTTTTGAAATTTAATTTAATTGAACACTCTGTGCTGCAGTACTGTAACAGTGCAAAACACACAATCAGAAGTATCAGTATGATACTTTTTATACTGATTCAGCTGTTGGATTTTTAAAACTATCAGTATTTTATTACTTACCTTTTGTTAGTTATTTTATCAGATTTTTGTCTTAACATGCTGCATATAATACACATATGTCTATTTCTTTCAGCTGAGCAGATATGCGAGTGCTTAAAGTTAAAGACTGTTTGAGCACTTTGGTGAAAGTCTTAATTGATGATCACCCTGGGACAATCCAAAAGTCTTCAGTCTTCAAGAAGGACATCCTTCACCATGCACCTAAATTTGACCCTGCAGGAACAGGTTAACAGCAAGTATTGAAACAAAGATCTAATCATGGTTGGATGAAGGAAAGGGAGTAGAGGCTATATAGCTGATATTCCCTCTGCACTTCTTTCTTGAGCCTGTATCATTATTAAAATCAAGCTGAAAAGTTGGTTTGGGCCATTGCAATTTAAAATGTGATGAAAGCAATTTATGTTTCTCTTGAACGTCAGGAAATGTGATTTTAATGAGTGCAGGAAATTTCTGAAGCCACATATAATCCTCACATAGAAATACCTATGAGTTAACTGAAGCCTATGTTTACTCTTATTTTTCAGTCACCCAAAGTTGTTGTCAAGCTTAAATAAAGAAGAAAAAAGTTGTGGTAGGTTGACCTTGGCTGGCTGCCAAGTGCCCACCAAAGCCACTCTATCACTCCCCTTCTCAACTGGACAGGGAAGAAAAAAATAAAATGAAAAGCTTGTGGGTGGAGATAAGGACAGGGAGAGATCACTCAGCAATTACTGTCACAGGAAAAACTGACTTGACTTGGGGAAAACCAGTTTAATTTATTACCAGTCATATCAGAGCAGGATAATGACAAATGAAAACTAAATCTTAAAACATCTTCCCTTCAACCCTCCCTTCTTCCTGGGCTCAACTTCACTCCTGATTTTCTCTACCTCCTCCCCCTGAGTGGCGCAGGGGGATGGGGAATGGGAGTTGCGGTAAGTTCATCATGTCGCCTCTGCTGCTCCTTCCTCCTCAAGGGAGGACTCCTCACTCTCTTCCCCTGCTCCACCGTTGGGTTNTAAATGGATGTCATTTTCAGCAACGCATACATTTGAAATGGCATTCCTTAAAGGACAGTTCATTCTGCTCTGAGTCTTTTTGCTGCATTTAATTTGTTTCAGTAGAAGCTTAGCAAAACCTAAAGGAAGGTATTGGCATGAATAAGTTCTGGAGCAAATAATAATAATACCACCACCACCACCACTACTACTAATAGTAGTAATGATAATGATTATGATGAAATATTGCTTTTTATATCTCCTACTCACATGGAAATGCAGTTTGAGAATATAAAATTAAAAGGAGGGATAAAAATCACACAGTCCTCCTATTTATACCAGAATATAAGCAATAGTTTGCATTGGAATAGATGATGAAGGATTTGTATTGCAATTCTACATCATTATGTGGAGGTTATCTTTAAGAAACGAGCAAGTACAAGTGAATTACATTATCATCTTTTTTTTCCCTGATGTTCATCTTTATGTTCCTTATCCTTCTACTAGTTCAATAATATCTTTGGGGTTTTGCATTTTTCTTGTGACTAATATTGCTATTTTTTAATGAACAAATTCCTCTAAAAGGCAGTTGTTTTAAATCTTGAAAAGAAGAGATATATACTTATGCTCTCTGCAAAAGGCCAGCTTTTGGTGTATTTTCTTTCTGCAAGGTGCATACAAAAATGTCAGAAGTGGACATCCTCTGACAATCTAGTTTTTCCCAGGGGTGGAGTTCATTCTTGAAAATACAAGTATGGGTTTCTGAGTACTGCTCTTATGCTCTAGAAACTAAGTGTAAAAGCATTTTTTTTTGAGGCTGCCTCTGTTTTTTGTTTTGTTTTTTTGCTAGGTTCCTGTAGCCATTATACCTTTTAGCTATGTGTCTATCCTGCCAAAAGAACAGACGTCTTTTATGTCTGCTTATATGGATTATATCACAAAGCAAAGCAAATATCTCAATTATTGAGGCGAATTCATACCACCTAATTAAAGAAAATAATTTTTTAAAAAATTTGCCTAAAGACTTACTCAAAAAACTGATATTGTAAATCTAAATTTTATATGATATTGGACCAACTATGACAATATTTGGGTAGTACCTTGTTAACAAAAATACTAAAGACAACTTGGCTGAAGAACATAATAGTTACTCTTTTTCTAGTCTAAAGATTTATCATTATCACACAGCCATCAGCTATATGAATTTGATTACCAGGGAGAGAAAAAAAAACCCAACCTTTGAGTCTTGTTTCTTCATCCCTCCTCCCAAAGCAAAACAAAAACAAGGTATAAAAATATCTCTCTTAAAACATTTGAAAAGTAGAACTCTTAAAGTTACATGGCAATTGCTCAGAATTCTCAGAAAAAGAGTTTAGATGACAAACTCAACATTAACTCTTTCTTTATGTATATTTCTTATAACAGAAAAATCCCATGTGACCTCTTATTTACCTCATAATGCATTTTGTCTTGTTTATCAAGTACTTCATGATCCATATCAATAGTCTACTCATCTCAAAACACAGGAACTGATTTATTGTCCATATAAAAGTGAACTCAATCCTAAAAATTCCAAAGCAGTTACACTGAGAAATCAAAGTCAACAAAGATGTACTAGACTAAATTTTAAATAAACTAGTTTAAACAAAGTACACTTTCAATGGATTTCCAGACTTCTGTGGGCTTACAGAAACAAAAAGCATGGAGCAAATTCAGCTGTGTAAATGTGATGAAAACAACAATCCTGTGGGGAATCTCCAACCAAGTGTTTACCACTAGTTGTCCCTTTTTTTTAAAAATAAATTTCCCATCCTGTATAACAAACGGGTAGAGATTCAAACAAAAGCTGGAGGAAGAGAGATTTTGTCATAACTAACTACAATAACACATAATAAATTATTGTGTTCTAAGATGTCACTCTAGGGACTGGAAAACAGATTTACAGTTATTAAAGTAAATTGTAACTGTGACAGAAGGAAAGAAATCATACTAATCTCTTCTAAAAAAAATTTACCTTTTTCCAAAATTTTCATTATTGATAGGAGGTGATCTTAACTTGTATATAGTATATTTAGAATAATGTGCCCATTTATTTCTTCTAATAGAACAATGTATGGAATAATGCTGAGTTTTACAAACTGCTAGTATAACTTCGTGTCTGTTCCAGAAGATTTTCCATCTATAATTGATGGTAAATACGTGCTTGCATATTAGCTTTCTAGAGAAAGTGTTTGCACATAGTAGCAATTAACATGAACATATATGGGAAAAAAGTCCAGAACTTTCTATTGCGAAGACAGTGTATTACATTCTAGATGGGCAGGTGTTTGAAAAAGATCTTGAGTATAGCTAGACTCTACACTTCTGTTTTTCAGGATTCTTGAATCCCCAGCAAATACAAACTATTCTGCATTTCACTTTTACTGAATTTAATTTGGCCATTTGTTTTCTTCTTGAGCATGGATTACATGTTTTGTTAATGAAAAAAACACAGAAATGGCATAGTTACCTTTTTTTTCTGAAAAAATTGTAAAGCATATAAAATGAAATTGCATTGGAATTGAATGTGCATTGGTTCAAGGGTTAAGAACTGTAAAGTGACTAAGAAATAGTTGAAACCCAGCCTTTTTAAAATTTTCTATTTTTAATTTTCAATATAAATCTGATTTAAAAAGTATATTACATTTTTTTTAAAGTTCAATTCTCAAGTCATTTAAGTGATGAGATAATAACTTAACGACAAGATATCTGAAAACAAATAGTGTAGACATATGATATCTGCATGAATCATAATAATAAAACCAAACCAAAGTGTACTGATTTTGTTGTGAAACAGAAGGTATGAAATAATGTATTTTCTCCAAATAGAAAGTAAATTATGCATTTCCACTATGCATTCCATTTTCAATCAGCTTATGATTTATATCCTTGTTTACTTTTTAAAAAGAATTTTAATATATTAAAATATTTTCAGTGAAATTGTGAGAAATGGGCAAAATATTGAGAAACAGAGGAAAAATACATTACATTTTGTTATGTTATTGTTTTTGCATTGTCCAGTTTTGAAATCTCAGTCACTATCTTAGAAAATAAAGGAGAAGACTAAGCTGATTTCCAAGAAATGAACAGCCTTTGGAAAGGGTATTTAAAAAATTTCTAGACTGGTTTGCCCTACTTGAATGTATCCAGTTCCTTGTTTTCAGTGTAAGCGATACATAAGCCTTATGGGAAAATATTTACTATGTAGGGCTTTATATTTCTACAAATTTAATATGTCACAAACTAATGTGCCTACTTTTATGTGCCTTTAAGTCATGGATTAACTTTGTATCTCATCTTTTTATTTTTTAAATGTTAGCATTTTTTTTATGTTGACACAGAGAAGTTCTCCCTGTCAATTACTTACTATTCCAAACCCACTTTTATTAAATAAGCTTTAAAAATAAACCTCTTTATTTCAGTCTTACTTACTTAACACTTTCTTAATGTGCTTTCTTCTTGCCATTGTTTAAAAAAAAAAAAAAAAGGAAAAAAAGAAAAAAAGCTCATGCTATGGAACAAAAGTGTCATTTATTTATTGAAAGAAGAAAGTGCAAATGACATTTTACAGATGATGCATTTAGTTCATGCTTCAAGGCATCAGCAACAATTATGCATGTATCAGTTAAGTGCCTATTGTGAGTTTATACAGACAGAACTGATTTTCCTTTTGCACTTCATGTTTCCTTATTTTAAAATAAGAAAACAAACTATCAGGCATGCATATCAAAGCAGTTCAGTATGAATGCAAACACTTATTTCTTTGCATAATTTTATCGTTTATCTCATGGAACTGGAAATAAGTGCAAGTTTGGGGAAAATTTATTTGGAAATATCTCTTAAAGACCAACTGTAATGAACTTGGGAAGATTTTCTGTAATATTAGTTCTGAATCTCTTCCTTGTCCTTTTTGCATTTCTATTTTTGTTGTCTATTTTGCAATTGGCATATTAAACCTTTTAACTTCAATGTGCTAATCCTTCATCTAGCACTGTTAATTAAGTTGCTAAGTGTTTAACAGAGAATTAATCCTCTTTTTCATGTATTTTATGTGTTTAAATATTGTCAGTTATTCTTTGAAATAAACTAAAAGTCAGGTAGGCAGCAATAATTTCATTGACAATTTCTAGTTTCTTTTTTTCTTCCTTTTCTACAAAAATCTAGGATTTTGCCTCTTTGTCTTCTAAAATGAAAACCTGCAGAACACAAAAAAAATCTGAAAAGTCTAACTGACATAGAAATCAATGTAGATTAAGTTAGAAAAAAATAAGATTAAATACTACTGATACTGATACCACCACCCTCTGGATGCAACCATCCAACCAATTCCTTATCCACTGAACAGTCCACCCATCAAATTCCTATCTCTCCAATTCAGAGAGAAGGATGTTGTGCAGGAATGTGTCAAAGGCTTTACAGAAGTCTAGATAGATGACATGCATTGCTTTTCCCTTTTCCACTGATGCAGTCACTCTTTCATAGAATGCCATGAATCACACGAATTTGTAATCCCATCAAAATATGAAATCAGATTTGCTTGGCAAAACCTACTTTCTAGAAATCTTGTTGTCCAATATTTAAGAATATCTCAATCTTTAACCTGTCTATTGATTCCATTGTGCACCAAATTTCTTTTTCCTATCAGGTAAGATGACTAAGGCTGAAATCAGATGAGAGTAAGGATGTAATAATATATATCCTTAATCCATTAGCAGTTTAACAGCAGTCAGTGGTGATGCTTTAGATGTCATAAATGAATGTGTTAATTATATTTCCATTTACAGTTTATCTGCAACTTGTTTCCTTTTCTGAAAGCAAAGAATTAAGTAAGCACAGCTGTTAGGGTAAGCCAAAGCAAAAATGAAATAGCAATAAAGTATTAAGAAGCAGAATACCAGGAATCCTTAAAAACAATAAATAAGTACTGACTGAGGAACACCCACGTGCCCTCTTTCAAGGAAGCTGTTTTATTAGTAGGCACTGAGATACAAACGAACCCAAGCTATTAAAATTTCTGTATTTCTGATCTTTCCCCAAACTGCTCAATTCAGAAAAACACAAACAAAAATGCAATTTCTGCAAAAAAAAAGTCTGGAAACAAATAGTTTTGCATTTTGGAAAACAAGAAGGAGTGATTTCAAAGTTTTGTAAATGTTGACATGCAACCTACAGGTACAGTCTGATCAGACTGATGTCAATAGAACTGCACTTGGCCTGCCATCGTATCCATCGTATCTGTGTCTGGCCCATTTTAGTTTTCAGTAAAATACATATTAGCCTTCTCAAGTAGTTATCATCCTTGGATGTAATGTTGGAATGTTCTCTTCATACAAGTGTCTTTTCTTATAAAAATGCTTTTTTCCTTTCTGTTTTATAATCTTAATTTGACAAGAATGCCCAGATATGTTTTGTGATATAGTCATTAAATTATAGTACAGTAATAATGTCAAAAAATATTTCTCTCAAATAGTTTAAAAGTGTCTTATGTCAGGGACATAAAATATAGATACATAAAATAGAGATTTTTTTTATTTTTTTTTTTTGACCAAGAGACTGTTGGGAAAGGTTTCTGGCAGGCACTATGTATACTCTGTGTGTATGCAAGTGTCACTGACTGGCTAGGTAGCAGCTCTGCTGGAAAGGACCTGATGGACAGTAGGCCAAAACAATTCAGTGGTACATTTTGGCAGCAATGAAGACAAACAAATTCCTGCATTTTATCAACATCCACTGTCGATCAAGGGAAGTGATTATTCCTCTTAAATCATCATTCATTAGATCATGTCTAGAATACTATGTCCAGTTTTTGGACACCCCCCCCCTTTTTTTTTTTCTACACAAGCATATCTTTGCATACAAGTTGAATGAAATTCAAATCGGCTTGTATTAACAGGGAGACAGAAATGCAAGATCTAGTGATCAGGCAAGATCAATATCTAGTGGTAAAGAAAAGGGGCTATGGTAAATGAACAAATTCAGTAAACCTTGAAGAACATTCGGTTCTGATACTGTGATATGTGAGCATGACGGACTGACAAAATGACATGTAGAGTCCTTGGTGATGTGCCAGTGTACCAGAAGGTCATGAAAAGGGGACTTTGTTTGTGAATAAAGGCAGAAGAGGGAAGTAACACAAATGTTTTTTGTTTTGGTCACGTATTTTATGTATTAGTCAGCATAGGGATAGACTATGCAGACAGTCCTTGTGTCTTTTTTTTTTATGACATGTTTTTATCTGCTTACTTGATAACAAAAATAGTATTTCACAATGTATAAATACAGCTTTTTCTCACTAAATACCCTGTAGGGTGTATGAAGTGGCTAAGGATGGAGATGATATAGAATATGAAGAACATGCAAAGTTGAGCAACAGCTTCCTAAATTTGGGCATTCTGTGTCATCTACTACTAAATTACATTTCTTGTTGAAAATACAGATGACATTATTTTGTGATTATTAACTCAAAGTGATGTTTCTTTTTCTTTTATTCTAATACTTTATTTTTATTTCTGGTATTTGTAATTTTACCTACTCTGTGTAACCTTGTTCAATATCACACTAGATTTATGAATTATTATTAACTTTAAGTCTGCAGGAAAGTTTGTCATATATTTGCCAGAGGTTTGGATCCCTTTGCAAAAGTGTAAAGACAAGTAAGGACAGTGCAACACCAGACTTACATATGCAGTGCATCAGAAGTGTAAGCTTGTAATTGCTGGAAATACTGTGTGGTTTTTGCATTATTGAACAGGCTCTGTGCAGGGTGAGAGCTGTAAAACTGAATTCCTGTCTGCTAGCATGCAGAGATGGGATGTACAGAAAAACACACCCAGGAAATTTCAGATGCTGGAAAAACACTTCTCTTTAGCATAAGTTATTTATAACTCAGTTGCATTTTTCTGTTTCTGAGACAAGTGGTTATAAAGTCTGACATCAATGTACAGCTGCAGTTAGCTGAATTAATGACATCTTGTAAATGAAGGTGCATTTGTGAGGTACATAAAAATAGCGTTAGAGTTTAGAAGATGAATGACATCAGCAGTATTCTGACCACACTCTTCAAGATAACGAAAAGGCAGGTTCACAGTTATTTTGTGAGAGTAGTTAAGGCAGTTTAGATGTAAACATTAAAAAAGGATTAATTAAATCTATTACTAAAAGCCAACTTAAAAAAAATACTATTTTGTCTCCAAAATTTTTTTTTTCCTAAACACTATTTTTTAATAGTTTGTTTAGGTCATTATTAAGGCTTTTTCTTTTCCAATGTGGGTAACAAGGTAGTTAAACATTTAAGCAGGACATGGATGAATTAACTTGCAAATATTTTGGAAGAAGTATTATATGAAAAGACATACAAAATAGAAAGCTGTGACCTTACATGACAAATAAATATAAACGGTAATGTTATTGGGATTGTACTTTACTCACCTTAGAATGTAATACTAACCTTCCTCCTTACCCCCAAAAAAACCTTCTAGGAATTACATGACAGGTATTTTCTCCTTGAATGGCTCTGGAGAAATTTTTTTGGATGTTTTTTGTTTCTTTCTTTAAGCTGCCGCAATTCCATTGCTTTTCCATATAGGGAAGGAAAGGAAGGAAGGTGTTCCTTTCAGGTACAAAGTAACTTAAATAGTTCATATTTTTGTAGAGTTATAAGTTTTATACCATTATCTCTTCTAGCCTGATCTTTGGACACTGTAAATCATGAAGTTTTAATTTTTACCCAAACACTCAACAACTTCTCTTGAATGCAGCAGGTAAGGTGGTGTTAAACACAGGCAAAATTTTAGCCAGTTGGGCATTTGGGAAATGGATTTAATTAGAGTCAGTGTCCTAAGGCAGAGCTGTTAAGTGTTATGATCATATTGAAGGCATTAAGAATGATCAGAAGGACTCAGAAGGGAGCCACGAAGGATCTCCATCCCTTGTTGGATGCAGGGGGAAACATGGTCACCAGGGATGAGGAGAAGGCTGAGATACTTAATGCCTTCTTTGCCTCAGTCTTTAATAGCAAGACCAGTTCTCCCCGGGGTATCCACCCCCAAGAGCTGGAAGACAGGGATGGGGAGCAGGATAAACCGCTCATAATCCAAGAGGAAGCAGTTAACGACTTGCTACGCCACCTGGACACTCATAAGTCTATAGGGCCAGATGGGATCCACCCGAGAGTGCTGAGGGAGCTGGCAGAGGAGCTTGCCAAGCCACTCTCCATCATTTACCAGCGGTCCTGGTTGACAGGAGAGGTCCCAGATGACTGGAGGCTGGCCA
>VZTL01044724.1:334-21313 GCA_013400535.1 Scopus umbretta | reverse complement strand
GGGGGGGTATTTTTGCCTGCGCCTTACGGAGCAAACACGGGGAGAGACTGGTGCGATGGCATGGTTGCCTCCCCAGCGGCACTCACTCAGGCAGCTGGACGCCCGCCCGCTGCTGCTGGAGTAGGGCAACGTGGTGTTTGGCCATCACACCAGGCGCCCTTCCTAAATGGCACCTTGCTTCGTGAGGCGTACGGCCAAGCTCCCTCCCTTGCCCTTTCTGCATAGCTTCCCATCAACCAGCTCGGGGACCGCCGGGGGTGAGGCTTGCGCCCACGGTACTCGAGGGCTTCAAAGGGGATCACTCCTAAACCCTTGCTGCGGATAAAAGGACAGGTCCCAGCTCGACGAGGGAGCAAAGCAGCAGCCTGGTATTTGTCTCTCCACTGCGCTAAGCGCGATGGAAATCTTTTCCTTATCACTCGGCCCGGTAGAAAAGCCAAAATACGTGACCGCCGGCAGATCCGTTGCGTTCCGGGGGACCACGTTTCGTAGTAGCTTCCCGATTCACTGCTCCCTGCGTAAGGGCAGACCCAGGGCAGCGGCTCCGCGGGGGCACCGCCGGGCAGCTCGGCAGATGCACGGCCCGGCCGAGCGGCCCGGGGCCGGCCGCAGCCTCCGCCCCGCCACCTTTTTCGTGGGCCCCCCGCTTCTGCCCCTGCCTCCCTGGGGAATATCCCAGCGCTTTGCCCTCTCAGGCTGAGTCGAGGAGCCATGAAGAGCTGGTAACCAGCGGTAGCTGCTCGCCTGCGTTTCCAGAGGGCCGCCCCTTCTCCTCGCCCGAGGCGGTGAGAGCGCGGGCCGTTTTAAACCCCTCTGTTCTTACCTATTCCTACACCGGGCATGAATGGCAGCTCTTTGAAGTCTGGAGCACTCTAACGATACCCTCCTTCATTTCAATTGCCCCTTTCGGGCCTTGTCTCCGCCGCCGCGAGCAATTCGTCTTTCCTACAGCAAAGGTGTGAAGAGGGGCCAGCGGCTGGAAGGTGAAAGCGGTTTGGTCATTGCGTTTCCTCGTTCTCTCTCAGGTGGCTCCTTGTTGGTGAAAGTGAGGTGAAAGACTGAAGACCTCCAACGCAGGGGGCCCACTGGCCTGCTAAGTGTTTCCCCCCTTTGTGAGATTTTTTTAATGTTTTCTTCAGCACATTCAAAAAGAAGGGTAAAGAAAAGTAGAGGGCCGTGGTTGTAGTCTCGACTTTTTGTTGCTTTGGAGTTGCCTGACTTCAAGCAGATGGGGAAGGGAGCTGAATGTTGTGGTTTACGATGAACTTTAAAGGGAGGGGCGGTCTTCTTCCAGGTTAAAAGCAAAATAAAGCCAAGAGAGAGATGGCAACTCTTTTCAAAGAACGAAGGGAGAATTTTGAACTCTTACCAGAAACATTACCAGAAACATTTTCTACTACTTCCCCCCGCCCCCCCCAAAGAACCCACACCGTCCTTTTAGAAAGCTAGCACTTTCCCGGTGACCTCCAAATAATAATAATAATAATAATAATAATAATAATAATAATAATAATAATAATAATAATAATAATAATAATAATAATAATAGCAAAACTGAGCTGTATAAGATCATGTAATCTTTGGGACTGAAGAAAAACCAACGTCTTTTCTCAACTCCATTGTGGGAACCTGGAGAGGGGAATTACTATACACTGGAGACTTCCTCTGTGAAGATTTAGCATGGGTATCATCTCACATACTTCTTAGCTGAGCTCCTTTGGCTCAAACACACTAAGCTTATCTTCATATAATTCTTTTTACGAGATCGAGCGTGGCAAAACCAGGGAAGAGGCCAGCTCATCGCATCCATTGCTTCCGCAGTTGCCAGCGAGTGTCGAACCACGCGTTTCTGGGATTCAGGTCACCATTTTAACATAGCAGCATTTACACCCAGCCAAGTCACAGAACAGCAGCGAGAGCTAGCTCTGTGCAAAAGGGTATGAGACAAGAGTTCAAGTGAAAAGTGCCTGCTGGGTACTCATGCAGAGTTTTCCTAGAGTGCACCTGCGCTAGTTCTCCTGCATGTGCACTTTTTNTTTTCCTCCTTTTGTCTTTTTTTTTTTTTTTTTTTTTTTTTTTTGCACTGACACCCTTTTTAGTGGAAGGAGGTAACCTTTCTGCCTGTTTAGGAGGGAAATGAGAAAACGTACGCATCTGGTTTTAGTGAGGAAGGCAGTCTGCCTTCAGATCAAGAGTGCGATGAAAATCTGCAAAATAAACACTTGTTGTGGCAGCTCTCAGAGGTCTTGGTAATTCCAGTCTTTAGAGCCCATGAAAATTTCACTGCCAAGGACAAGAAGCTCTCAATACGTGTAACATCCTCACGGAGAGTTCAGATTCAGTCTTATAAACAACAACAACAGAAATCTTTGAATCAAGAGTAAGGTTAAGAGCCTCGGGAAGGCATCAACGAGGTGAGAAGCATTGTTATTGACTAGTCCAGATTAAGCAGCACAGAGGAAGATTTCAATTTGATAACGTCACAGCCCTTCCTGTTTTTCTTTGCTGCTTCTGCTGACAATTTTGTAAGGTAATTAAATTGGCTGATTGAAGTCACAGTGGTCATGGGGCGATAAAGACCGTTTGGATTTAATGGAATTTAGAAACAACGGTGTGCTGCACACAACTCTTACCGAACGAGAATTTTAATGACTCATTCAGGGTGCTAACTACATAGAACGTCCTGGACGAGTTTAATTGAAAGGGCAAAGCAGATTAGCTGTATACAGTCTTTATTGCACTAGATAGGGGAATTAGAATTATCCTTTTAAAAGACTCATTATTGCATTATCAAGATTTAATGTAGGTTAAGAAAGCTTTCATCTGTGTGGGCTTTCTGGAATATCCCCAGATCCTTTCGCCCAGTGTTTGGAACACCAACAGCCTCGTAAAAGGATTTTCACACAATTGTCCGATAGATTGGATGCTGAGAAGTATAACTCGCTTCTTAGTGACTGGTACTTGTCTTTTGAAGCGATGCAAAGTTCAAGTAATACCTCCCATTTAAATGTGTTTGCTGAATGAACTGGTTTCTGTCACCGGAGATAAGAAACCAGAGAAAAAGAGATTTTTTTAAACTGAAATATTACAGATTTTTTTTTTTTTATTTTATACAAGAGAAAATCCTCTCCATTTAGAAAAAAATAAACCAAGTCTTTTGTTGTCACTGCAAATAATAGCACGTCTTTGTCCCCTAATTAATATATTTACCTTGTCTGTTTCTGAGTTTTAACCTTCATCCTCTTTAATCTCTTCCAGAGGAGCAATTACTAGAAGTTCTGTCAATAATGCAAAAGAGAAACTAGAAGGTGCCTTATTTCCATACTCCTCAATCTGCAAGGCAAATTAAAGTTTCCTGAATAAGCTTTTTATAATGTTATTCTGTAATATATGTTGGAAGATTAGATTAAACAATAGGATAACATAATGTTATTATGCTGTCACATCGGAATTGGAATATGGAGAATCAAAGACCACTATCATATTAACTCTTATAATTTTGTGCTCCCACACCCCTCCGAGTCTTTTGGCTTCTGTACAATAGTACAGTAATAACAGTCTTACGTTTATATAGTGCCTTCAATTTAAACAGTCAAAGCTTTCAGCAAGGCAAAGGGTACAGAACAACCATGTAGCGATCAGTATTCCAATTACTGGAGCTCAGATAGCTGTGGATAAACTAGATGGTATTGTAATACCATGTAAAGCGGTAATTAGAAGTTCAAAAATGTATTCTTAATTTCATTAAAAGGTAATTCTTAATGAATTAAAACCACAAACCTTTTTTTTTTTTGCTTTGGGCAAAAATGAGAAGTGACCCATGGGTGCGGTGCTCAAGACTGCGTTTTTTTACATTTCCTGGCAAAGATATACTTGGCTCAAAATTTGCAAATGATTTGGATCAGCCTGCATTCAGATTTCCTTGAACATTACTCTTGTGCAGTTTTTCCAAAATGTTATTGAAGTAGAGTAACTCATCTAGGAATGTGTTTGGTAGCTCTGTTTGATAGATCTTTCAAATGAAATACACATTCTTAGACAATATATTTATAAAGTGTTTCCATTTCTAGGTGTTTCTGCCTGGGGTATGTAAAAACAGGTTCGTTGCTAGTATTATGACTGGTGTCTACAGTAGGGGTAGTTTAAAGCACAGCTATGCTGTAATCCTTAGATAACAATGTTTGTCCTTGGATAACAATGTTCTATTATCAATGCATCAGAAGGCTAATTAATTTATGGCTCTTACATAATTTCATCTTTACATTTGGCAAAATACATTCACTCACATTAGCTAAATGTCTATTTTATTTTATTGTATTTCCACTCCCAAACTTTTTTTAAAAAATCATTTTTTAATAAAATGGTTATCTGGATTTATGTTGAAAATATCTGTCAATATTTCAGCGTGAAAAAAACCCTTACTGTTAGAGTCACTAATTCTTGTACTAGACTCAGTAGCACTCTGACAGAAGAACAGTCCAGGGAGAACTTACTTACTATGCTCTCAGGAACTGTTGTTCAGGAGACTGGATGATTTTTTTAATTCAATGTATGATGGCTTTTTTTCTCTTTTCTTCTATTTTAGTATTTTACTGGGTGTCTCTTATGTTTCCTAATTATATAAACACTATCTGATTTCAAGTGAGTAGCTAAATCTTAAAGTACTAAATGATCCAGGCTGTATTTTACAGATGAATGGAAAAAATAATGTTGTTTTATGGGTGGGCAAAATAATTTTGAAAGAAGAATGTTGGGTTTTTTTTTTAACTTTTGCACCTTGAATAATTTGATCCCTTCCCTCACTTCCTCTTTTTCCTTACTTTTTTTTAATAGCTGAAATGTAAAAAGATTACTTACCTACCCAAAATAAGATGCTTGAATGTTGTTTTTCTGGTCCTTTTTGGAAAGTCTTTGCTTTTCTAACTTTCTGGGAAACTGCATGAAAAAATAAAAACTCTGAAAGGCCTCATCTCTGTCTAAAAACTAAGTTTCAAGTCCAAGCCAAGTTAGGCCTCCTCTGCAGTACTTGGAGACTGAAGGAGGCAGAAGGATTAGAGAAGGTTGGCTTAGAGTGGATAACTCTTACATGGCAAAAGTTAGGCTAGATGAACTGTGCCCTTCATGGCATCAGCAATATGGAGGAAGTGAAAGTAGATTGATTAGGGATTTTTGTTTTCTCTCCAGGTTTTGCATTTTATTACCACATACTGAACTCAAATTCTCAGGTAGGAATTTAAAAGGGAAAGATAAATATGTAAATGGCTCAAAAGCTTTTTCCTGATATTAAAATATGAAACATGCTGAAACTGCTCACTCTGCTAAAAAACTCACCAGCAAATGAGTGGTGCTTGTGTTCACAAATGAGTATTTATTTATAGACTGATTATGATTACCTATTGTGAAAACATGTATTTAACTGATTACTTACTCTACGGAAGTTGATAGAGTAAAGTTTGTCAAGCTTTCTTCAAAAGATGCAGAACTGCTTCAGCTTTGGACAAGTGTGCCATCTTCACATTTAGCTCTTTCTCTATCTCCAGTGAAATATTTCAAATTAAGTGTCACATTTCTCTGAATATAAAAATAGCTATTACTTTAAAGTGGTTTTTGTCACAAGGTAACTGATACTGAATTTAAAACACTTTTATTAAAATGCTCATTCATGTGCATATACACACTTAGTAGGTAATAATCTGGGTAAATTTATTAAGGATTATTTTATAATTGAACTTGCCTTCCATTTGGGCTTTTGTTCTTCTCCAAGAATTAAATGTATACCAGCTCTTTCAATCAGCTCAGAAGCGAAATATATTTCAGCTGTATCAATTAGCTCATATGTATGCTGTTATTTAAAAGTTACACAATAAGGACATGACTTACTGAACAGTCCATAATAAAAATAATTACACTAGTAAACATGAAACATGTATAAGAAAATTCTCTTACTCTCTCTGAAGCTGGTATTTGAAAATGTTACTGTGCAAAATGGAAACGTAAGGCCAGTGACTGATCATAGCTAATTTGATGGCAAAAGTGGAATCCTTCCTTTTAAAAGAAGGTATAGTAAGTACTGAGGGAGTGTGTCTTGCTAATTCGTAAGAATCATGCTTTTGAGTCAATCAGTTTTCAGGGCAGTGGGATTTTTGGCTAAGAGTTTTTTTGATGCTTGCCTTCATACCTTGAAATCCTGGTCTATTTTAGACACTGAACTACTTAGACATGGCCCCAGGTATGCCTGACTACATTATTCTATGAAGTTTTCTGAAAAAAAAAATGATAGGCAGCATGGAGATAGTTTGAGAATTATGATAATGCAGATATATTAAAGGCCATCAGTGATGAACAAACACAGAAAGGAATTGAGAGGGGTTAATGAAAATAAAAGCACTGGTTACCTACAAAGACCATGTACAACTGTGCAAATAGTAAGATTTTTGTTTCTTTTCAGTCAAAACCAAACATAAAGATGGCACTTGGCAAAATGATTCAATAATACCAAAAATGAAGTATAGCCTTGTTTTTGTAAGCTAAGAATGTGCTCAGTTAAATCCCTTTGCTTGTTATTGGATATCAAGCATAATGTTTACATAAAGGACAGAAACATTGTTAAATAATCTATTTATGCCCAGATTTGATCTTTTCTTAGCCTTGAAGGAAACATACATGGGGTTAGTTCAGGGGAAGTGGTAAGCCCTGTTCATGCCTCATCTGTAAAGCAGGTGAGGGAAGAAAATGGAAATTTGTGAATGATACATGTGACTTCTTTTCAGTACTGCTATACATATTTGTTTGGATGTCCTTGAGAAGGAAAGACTATAAAATATGACTGTTATTAAGGTTTATCTCTTTAGATCTCGACAGACTCTATCATTCATGACATTCAATATGCCTGCAGAAACTTACTGTGTGACTGTGATATGGCTAAGAAAAATGTGTCCATAAATGCATTAAATCTGATTTCCTAATGTCTGTTCAAACCTACCTGAACAATGAAAAATCACATTTAAGGATCAAATCAACATTATCTAGTCGCAACATCTTCAGTGTTACCCATTTGTGACCTTTTGTGTCTAGACATTGGAGATTTCAAATTTAGCTATGCATTTGTGTCATTCTGTGATCACTAAAGTTCATTAAACATGCCTTTGTTGGAATTAAGGTAAGACTATACCATATTCTCATATAAACAGCGTGGGTTGCTTTTCAGAGCTTTTTCCACTCTTTTCATTCATGGGAAGATGCTTGAGTTGGATAAAAATATTGTGTCTAACTGTCTTGTGGGCACAGGAGCTCTGTTCACATTGATTTCCTTTACTCTCCAGACTGTCTTCTGGTTTGTGAGAAAGCTGCAACACATGTTTTTGGAAGCCTTTTTTTTCCCCCTGTTACCACAGACCATTCAAAAAAAATCCTTTCTACTTCAGGGTTGCACTCTTTACTGGTTTCCTATTCATCAGAACCCATCTGATGGTTATAAGGACAGAAAATTAAAAGCTCTTTGTCATCTACTCCACTCTGGTTATATACTTACAAAAGTAAACAGCAATATTTTCACTAATCAACAACACATTATTGCACTTTTGATGATAAGTCCCTTTATTACTTTTTTTTTTTGGCAGCCATTTGAGAGCAACACAGTATCTTTGTGACTTGAACAAAGGAGCTAAGTGGCAATCATCTTACAAATACAGCCCTGTGTGAATGTGTGTACATACATACATTTTCCTGTGGTGGTGGCCTAAATGAAGGAGAAAAAAGAAAAAAAAAAAAAGTGGGACTAAGTCTCCTTTGCTGGAGTTGTCTTTAACATAAACTAGGAGAATTGCCTGAGGGTGCATCAGGGGTCTTTGATGGAAGGACTCATAAGGACTATCCATCTGCTTCCTGACAAGTAGTGTGAGCATAGGATAGCAGAGCTGTGAAGGTGGCAGAATCTGTTCTCACATGGTGTGATCTTCATGAATATTTTCAAAGTGGTCATTAAACAAAAAAATTTTCAAGAAAGAAGCTATGAAATTCAGCAAAAACCCACACAAAGTGAAGTATATTCATGAAGAAAATAAAAGAGACTTGCTACCCTAAGAAAGAAAAACTAAATTCTGTCAATGAAGCTATGGATATATATGTGCTCTTATGCATGCAACAACTGCCCCTCTCCCCTAACTGCTAAGAATGTGGAAATGGTACCTGTTAACAGGCCAACTCAATTTGCCATGGAGCAATATACTTAGTGTAAGGGAAAGCTTCATTTAGAGAGTGGATTTGCCTCTGTGCAAGACCCATAGCACCTTACTTTCATTACTGTTTGAAGAGGAGGTAATTACAGCAATATTACTGGGTGTGGCTAGCAGTATGGTAAATCAGTAGATCATATTAAAGTTGCTTTCTGTTACAGTTTAATTTCTTAGCTGGGTAGCCTGAAACTCCAGCACTGCAACAAACCTTTAGGTAGATTTTCTGGGCCTCTGTTATAAGGAGCCGTTATATGCTGAGGATGAGCGTACAGTTCATTGCTGAGCAATTAGGGGAACTCCTGAGGAAACAGAAGAGTCTTCACTACTTCCCTATCCGCTTAGGTACAATTTCCACAAAAGCTTACCCACATGGATAACTTCACAAATATGGTTAACAATGGAGAGCCGGAAGGGATTTTACTTCTGTGAATTGTCCAGTTGAACAATAATTTTTAAAAGCAAGAAGCTGAAGGAAATGACTAAATATTAGCTTATGTTTTAGAGTTCATTTAGCTCTGAAGCTGAGGTAATCCATGGAAGCTCATTTTGTCTACTTTGGCAGAAAATAAACCCACTGAAAACCAGAAAATATTGGCTTTTGTGTCATCCTAAAGACAGTTGAGCTGTTTGTGCTAAGCAAATTGAGAAGGAAAATGGAAGGGACTACTATAGGTGTTAATGAAATATTTTGCAGTTGGTGAAGATTATTGTGCTGTTATATAAAAAGATTTTCTACCAGGGCTGAAGATTATTGTGCTGTTATACAAAAGGATTTTCTACCAGGGCTGGCAAAGGACATGAGTATACTGAGATTTTCAGATGCCTTATGAGTTCTGAAACACACTATCCTAAGTAAAATATTTTATATTTGCAGTGATAGTGAGCTGGAAGTGCAGAGGATTATAGTGCTTTTGCTTTTTCAAATATCTTTAGCTCATGTTTTATAAATAGTTCTCTTAATTAAATTTTTATATTATTTGGAAATTAGTTGCCTTTCAACTGCATTTCAGATTTTTAAGTAACTCATTTAGGTTAATTTACATCACAGGCGAGAGTTTTTGAACGCAAAGGTTAGTTCACAACTAGGACTAATGTTTAAACTTCTATAAAAAGTGCTAGCCTTTATTTTAATAGTGTTATCTTGATTGCTGTACACATCATCTTTGTTTAATAATATTTCTTTCAGTAGCAAACAAGTATTTTACTTTTTTTGTCTTATGCGAATACTGTGGTCAGTCATACAAACAGTAAATAAGCAAGCAACTTTTCACGTGGACTTGTTCCATTTTAAAAAAATGTTTTAATTTAATGTGCTGACACTATATGAAGTAATGGGCTTCAGGCATAACTATAACTTTTTCTCTGAACTGGGCCTGTAAGATTCAAGATGTGTTTTACCATTTTCTAAGAATTAGTGTAGGTGTATTCCCATCTTTCATAACAAGAAATTTTTTTAAGAATTTAAAAATGCAGATGACAGTTAGAAGAACTCTTTTAAAGGTAGTTTAAGCATCACCTTACAACACATTATTAGTAAAAAACCTGATAAAACTATAACTATATTCTTATTTGAAGATTTTCTAGAAATCTAGACAATAATGAAAAACAAAAGAAGTAGACTAATTAATGGTTATTTAGTTTTTCTTTTAATAAAAGAATATTGGAATTGGTATGTTTTCAGGTAGGTTGTTTAAAACAAATGAAGGGAAGTATGAATAGTAAAAAAGAAAATTATGTAATTCATTGCCAGGGAATGTTCTGGTTCCCACCCCCTCAGCAATTACATACCTTTGAGGAAGAAAGATCTCCACTGGACACTTTTGCTACTTCTGGCTCTGTGAGTGCCTGAGTAAGTACATGTGGAAAGTGGAGAAATCAGAGTAAGAATTATTCCATGTTTCTCTTGTTTTCTTTTCTTTTCCTTTAAATTACTTCCCTTAATTTACTATTGGACTGTGTTGGATACAGGGTAGTGTGTGCCAGAAAAACAGTTCTTTTTCATGCTACATTATGGCCATTCTTACGATCTCTATAACATGCATAGTCAGAGAATATAGAAAATGATGTCAGTGAGCTACTGTGCTGTTACTGGAGATTAAGATAACAAAGGTTAAGAAACAAATAATACAGTCTTCATAGGTGGGTGAAATAATGGGAAACCTTTAGATACTATAAAGGAAAAAAAATTCTAAAATAGATGTTAAATATTATGTAAATAACAAGTGGTATATCACAAGGGAGAATATAGAATAGAAATGGAACAAGTTAAAATAAACCCTCAGTAAAGCAGTACTCAGCCAAAGATGGTCACTCAGTCCTGCAGCAGAAAATGTTGTGGAAATGTAGGTCTGGAGTCATGGAAACATAGCTCATTTGTCTTTTTGCAGAAAGATGTCAATGAGAATATTGGTGAGTGTAGTGGCCAATATTGCTTCTTTTTTGAAATACAGCATCTCTATGAAGGCATCACAATCTTTATAGAATGTTATTTCAGCATTTAAGTAGAATAAAGAGTTACTTTAAAAACTTGAATTTATCATGTCAGGTCTCCAGGTAAAATACTAAACAGAGTCTGGACAATTTCACGTAGCTGAGGTTTGTGCCAGCAGTGGAGCTTATGGCCTATTGAAATGAAGAGATGTGATGATGGTATGTCTAATTACAGAAGCTTGTATCCAACTTGTCAGTTTATGTATTATTTCTCACAAAAGAAAAATGTGTTCAGCCAGGGTAAAAATGTGAAAAAGTTTCTAGGAAACTTGCAATTAAGAGTAATTTTATCTTGTTTATAAAAAAAAAAAAAGACAAAAAATTTCTTTCCTTCTGGACACTAATATTAGTGATTTAGAGACTGGAAAAGTACTATTTTAAGAGCACAGAAAGTAGAGATCATAGTTTGGTGCTATAATCAAACTCTGCTGCTGAGAAACATTACTGTGTCACAAGAAAAGAACTATTGGCCATTGTTAGATCAATAGATTACTTTTATCATTACCTCTATAGGAGAAACTTTATTATTCCAAACGATCCTACAGCTGCCCAGTGGCTGTTGAGAGTCCACAGCCCAGAAGGACAATTGGCTCACTGGTTCCACAAAATAAAGCAGTATGATTTCATCTTTCAGTATCTGAATCGGAAAAGTAATGAAGATGTTGATGCCTTATTAAGGCCACTGTGTTTGTGTACTTTAAGCATTACATGTTCAAAGAGTTAAAGAGTTTTCATCCATATCCCAAGATTCTTCATGTGCCAGTTTTCTAGAAATACTTTCTTTAAACAAAATAAAAAGAACTACAAGTACAGCCATATATGAAGCTAATGACACAATTATGAAATGATTCATTAGGAATAAATCTCAAGAAGCCCTGCTCAAGAATCTTGTGTTATCTGTCTGATTTAGCTATTCTTGAAATGGATCTCCCATGAGCTTGCTTGTTTGAATGGATACTAATCCAAAAAACAGTTAAATGTTGACAATGACCAGACAATGCATAGCAGAAATTGCAGAAATGTTAAAATAAAACATTAATTTAAAAAGACCACAGATTTAAATAAGTACCATACATGAACGACAGCCAGGGGTTCTCAGGAATCTACAAATGGTTATAAGCAGTTATATTTTAGGATGTCAATAACTCCTGAAAAGTGGTTTTTAATTTTATTTTTTTTTTAATAATGCTGGTAAATCATGTGCTACAATGGGATTTTATGTTACTTTTTACAGATGTATCTTGTTGGATTACAACTGGGAAGGATATGTTTCAGAACTGGGTGTCTCACTTCTGTGTTACTTTCCTAAATATTCTTAAATCTACCCTAATCCTGCTTAATAAAAAACCCTGTTCAATTTCTAACAGTACTAATATAAAATTCTTGCATGTACTTTGCAAAACATTATAATCACATTTTAACAGTAGTCATGATAGATCATAGGATTTCATATGAAGTGGTAGATAGGAAAAAAAAAAACACACAGAAAATTAAAAAATTTCCAAGTGCTGTTTTTACTTATGGGAATAGTAGAGACATACTGTATATTCCCTGTTGAATTACTGTGCACATATTAGTGTGCACAGTACATCCTTTTAGATCTGGTCAAAAAGACAGACTTTTTTTTTGCCTGTGTATAAAACCAATTTTTATAAAATATAGCCTGTGCAATAACTGTGTAGTTTTTGTTTAAAGACCTTATATTTGGATTTTGAAATTTTGACACTTTTGGTTTTCAAATTGGGGTAAGCTTGGAATCTGTGGGGTTTTTGCTTTTTTTTGTTTTTGTTTTTGTTTTTTTGATCCATAGTAAAGTAATAATTTTTCTTTATTAAATGAAAATCTGTGAGCTTGGATTTAAGTCAGTATTCTGAAGGATCTGTCAATATGAATGAGGTGTCTGCTTTCCGATAAAACCACATATTGCTGCTTTCTTTTTGCAATCTAGTTACAATAACTTTTTCTTCAATGTCTGCACAAATAATCAGTAATTCTTGCCCTTCTAGAACAGGAATGGTAATTTATCATTATCAGGAAACCATAAATTACATGGTCTGTGAACTGTGATCCTCATTTTTGATAATTCTAGGTATTCTGAAATATCTTTGCAGAGTTTTCTTAGTCTCTAAGGGAGTATTTGAACGGTACTTCAGGTCAAGCAGGATGGTAAATTATTAACATATTAACTGTTGCTAAAGAACTCCTTGTGGAGATATTGTTGCTGTGGAAGAAGGATGTCCTAAAAGAGATAGTCAGGTAGAATTAGACGTTGTTTTTTGCATATATGTTCTGGTTTAACCCCGACCGGCAACCAAGCACCACACAGCCGCTCGCTCACCCTCCCCCCGCCCTGGCGGGATGGGGGAGGGAACCAAAAAAACCCCTAAAACCCGTGGGTTGAGATAAAGGCAGTTTAATAGGACAGCAGAGAAAGAGAAAATAACAACAACAACAACAACAACAACAACAACAATAATAATAATAATAATGATAAAAGAAAATACAAAACAAGTGATGCACAATGCAATTGCTCACCACCCACCGATCGATGCCCAGCCCATTCCCAAGCAGTGATCACTGCCCCCCTGGCCAACTCCCCCAGTTTCTATACTGAGCGTGATGCCATGTGGTATGGAATAGCCCTGTGGCCCGTTTGGGTCAGCTGTCCTGCCTGCGTTCCCTCCCAGCTTCTTGTGCACCCGGCAGAGCATGGAAAGCTGAAAAGTCCTTGACTAGACTAAACACTACTGAGCAACAACTAAAACATCAGCGTGTTATCAGCATTGTTCTCATACTAAGTTCAAAACACAGCACTATAGCAGATACTAGAAAGAAAATGAACTAAGCTGAAACCAGGACAATATAGGAAGCTATTCAAGAATAACTGTTCCAGAGCTGTTGTGTAACACTATATGTGAGGGCCAAAGGCCTTTAGCACTGGTTTCAGTAAGTCCTACTGACTAGTTCATATACCCAATCTATATTAGTAGTGTTTCAGGAAATTTAAAATTGAGACAGAAATTTCCAGACCTAGATTACAAAATTCTAGAAAAACCAAAAATGTGTAATTTGGTGATGAAATTGTGCATCATTTGAGATGTGACAGATGAGCTGTCTAACATGCAGTAATCACTGGCTAAGGAATTGTCCATCAACCCTTCAGATATGGTGAATATAAAAAGTCAGTTATCCTGCCATGAAACAGATATGGAAAAGTAGTGTCACATAATCTAATAATTTCTTATTAACAGTCCTTTATTTTAAAAATAATATAAGTAGATAAAAATGGTTTTGGTTCTTAGGAAAACTTCTATTTTGAATTGAATAATTTTAATCAGATTCTTTTTACTTAGTAGGAAGATGATTGGTAAGAAAAATGTAGCTACGGATAAACTGGAATGCTGCTTCTAGATTAAATTACTTTTTTTTCTGAAGTGGTCACAAACTATCTTGGCTCTATTCCCATCCACTTTTCTTCTCTTTTGCTTCCTTTTTCCAATAAATGGTCTATAATGCAATGAAAGCTTACACTTAGAATGTTTTGAAAAGTAACTCAATGCATTTCTAGATATATTTCAGAGAAACCAGATAAGTTTGTGTATTTTTCACTGATGTATCTGTTATCTCATCACTTCATTAGACTTTGTTCTTACAAAAACCTGTAGGACTGTTATTTCAATTTGTCATCCTAAAAGTCAAAATCCTTACAATGAAAACTTTAAATAGTGATTTGCCATTTTAGAATGCATTTTAAGTGTATTTTGTATTTAGACAAGTTTTTGTTTTTTTTATATGGAGTCATAACAGAAATAGGTTTCCTGTAAATCAAGCCAATGTTTGTTGCACTAGCATTTTATGTATAAAACATTAAGACCTTGCAACAGTGAAAAAATGCATATTATAACCAGGTATCACCTGATTTTAGTAGAGCATTATCATGCTTCAAGCTAGGTAACTTGCTAACAGGTGGCTCATGAATACTTCCTCCCTATTTGAATTCCATATAAGAGCATCTCAGATAAAAGCGTTGGGAATTGAACTAACAGAGTGTTTATTTATATTTGAAATAACAGAAGGTAGTGTTATTGTAGTGACTTTAAAGTGAAAGAAGTATTTCCCATCTTTGTGTAGAGGTAAGAAGAATGGGACCACATTCTGAGTTCACATAGGGATTTAGTACAAAGAACACTCCACCTAACTGGGAGCGCTAGTTTTGTTGGGTTTGTCTTTTTCCTGTTGTTGTTGGTTTGGTTTGGTTTTGTTCTTTTAAAATTGGTTTAGGCAGAGATGACGTTACCTCACTGTAACTGAGGCCACTGTCCTGACTTGTTTCAACGTGACAGATCCTGATGGAGTAATCCAAGAACAACAAATGCATTTTCCACACCTGCTGTTTGTACTTGGGGATGCACTTGGTGGTGTAGACATGCTGAGGACCATAGACCATCTTACTGTTATTCTGAGGGGACAGAACACATAGAAGTTAACACTTAACATTGATCCTTCCTTGTTTTATCAGTGATGTGGTATTTGGATGAGGAAAACAGTACATCTGACAGTTGCTGATTTTACTACTGCTTTATTATTAAAGCTTTTTTCTCTCAGACTTGGCATGTTGAATCTCTGACTGCTAGGAGATCAGTTTTCCCTCACACTTCTGCATGTCCTGTTGCTGAAATAACATCAAAGACAGGCAGTCTTCTCACAGGGGATTTTATAACTGGATAGAGAGCAGTAAACAGAAATGTTTACATCCAGTAAGGAATCTAAGTGTTGAAGGATTAATTGCTCGCCTTGTATTAAAGAGTCAGGAAATGTTAATGACAAGTTGGAATACGGATTTGCAGGGTAATCTGGAGTCTCAGTATTTATTCCTGTTTATGCTTTTCTATTTCCACAATAATTTAGGATCTTTAAATTTCTAAAGGAAAAATAAGCAATTAGTATTTCATATCTCAGATAACTTTGTAACTAATCAAACCACAACTGTATTAAGCATTTGTATATATGTTGCACATATTTGTATATATATTTTATATAAAGTTTAAAATGCATTTAGTGATTAAAAATAATTAGCTAAAGTAACAACATTTATATCTAGTGTATACTTGTGCAATAATCTTGGTCCAGAATTTGGCCCAGAACATTTTACGTATTTTATAAAGGGACTTTCAGTTACATTTCTTTCATACAGTATAATTCTGCCCTGGAATCTTAAATTTGGACTAGATTTGCCCTACTTAAATCAAGGCTCACTAAATACCATCGGTCAGTTAATTTTTTGTACAGTTCCAGGGATGTCAATAAGAGTGTTTTGAGTCTGATCAAGCAGCAAGAAAGATTGCATAGTGTGACCTGATTTTTAAGGGGGTTGAGCACTTGTTATTCCTATCCATGGGAAGCGGCAACACTTTGCAATGGCTCTTAAGGAGGTATATGGGACTTTGCAACAGAAAATGTAAAGATGACAATTATACATTTCTTAAATATGGTGTAATTCATATTTCTGCTGGCTGCTAGAGTGACCAGATCTGCTCACTTACAAGCTTCTCCGGTCTCAGTAATGGCTGGATAATTTCACAGGGTTTTGAAAACTGCCTTGCTGTTAAATCTCCTTCACACGTTGTCTAGCCTATGGAAAAAAATAGCATAACCAATTCAAAATTGTTTTTCCAGTTTATTAGGGCAAAGGTGTTTAGGATGGTAATTTTGAATTATCTATTCCTTGTTCTGAACCTTTAATAAAAATGGCCATTGGTATGTTTCCATAATTGGGTCCTGCAGTCGTGTTTATACATAAACCTTCCCTGGAAGAGTATGTACAAAATAGACACACACTATTCCTAAAACAATTATGGCTTTATAACACAGTGGTATAATGTTTCTTAAGGGAAATAAGTTCTGAAAATCATATATTTCATTTTTACCCAAGTTCAAGGCTTTTGTGAATCTAGGATGATCCTATAAGTTTACAGGCTTCTCTTAGAAAAGTGTACACTACATGGCTAAATGAACTGTGAAACAAATCAAAGTTAAATGTTCACAGTAATATTATTAAAAATTTTGCTTTACATCTTAACTTTACAATTATTGATTAGAAGCTTAATGCAATTTCCAGCTTCAGAAAAGTTTCTGCAATTTCCATGCCAGATTTATGAGAGTATGTTCAACTAATAAAATAGGTTCAAAAAAATCCTTTTGTGTTGTTTAAAGCAAGTATTGTGGACCCTATTTCACTTAGTGTGTCTGTTTCATAAAATAAATGTTATTTTGAAGCATATATGTCAAAGCAAAGCAGATGGATCTAAAAAAAAGCATATGGGTATACATATGCTAAAATGTTCTTTAGAATGAACTTTTTATGAACCCTGATACATAATTGTTGGAAAATCAACATGCTCTGCTTGTCGAGTTACTTTGGTTGACTTTTAGATATGAATGGAAACATATAGATATTTAAAAACAAAATTTTACTTTTAAAAGATAAGATCAGTGAGTGCTGGGAGCTCACTAGCAAATTTTTTAAACAGTACTTTTTAATGAATTCTTCCAGTGTATGTCTAGAGAGAGTTACATGAAAATAGCTTTTTTCTGCTCTTAAGCTGGCTGAAATGTAGGCAAAATACGAAGTAACTTCAAGTATATTCACTTGTATATTCAATATAGTTCACCAAATAATCTGAGTGTTTGTTTTCATTTCCAGAATGTGCTACTATTTTGTGACTATTTTTGGCAGTTTCCCTCTTATCTTGATTTTGGAACACCTAAGTGCCAACATCTCAATATGCACATAGGCCAGTCTGCATAACTCATTTAACAGCAAATTGAGTTAGTCTTTATGTATGAGGGAAATCTGAGAAACAGATAATTTGGCAGGGTTTTTACAATAAACACATTATTTTCCATAAATAGATATATATTTTCCATTATTTCTTTTTCAGAGGAAGTAAATGCTTCCAAATTACCATATTGCTTCTCTTATAACATGCTGGTGAACGTCTACAAGATTCCAGTGGTGGAAGTTCCCTTCTGCACTGTGCCTACTTTAAATAAATTAAAATTACTATACAACTGCAACCACTTATTAAGAGTTGAGTAATGAATAATAGCTCCTAGACTTCTCTGTTCCCTTTTTTGTTTTATATTCCATTTCCATTAATTTCTTTCTTCATTAATCCCACAGCTTTATCCATCCTTTGCAATTTCAAGCTAGAGAAAACAAATTAAGAAAAAAACCCCGTTAATTGACTTTATTTGCTTTAATGCTGCTAGTCCATATTATCTGCTCTCTTAAATTGAGTTTGGGATTGCCAGCTTTAAGGGTATTACACTGCATTTTGGGATGCTGCCAGCATATCCTGAGCAAATATATTTAAATCAAAGCTAAGCTGCTTAAAATATTCATGTTATGCTCTTAGTATGGTTTAGAGAAATGTGAAACCATTTAAGACTTGCAAACCTGTTTTATGGCCAAAAATGTATTTGAACTGTCAGGCATACAGCCTAAATTGATAGTCACTGTTAACTTTGTTTAATAAGGAACGGTTTCATTGTTTTATTAGCAATGATACATTCAGGGGTTAATTAATCTGAAAATTGTGGCATAATGCAACTATATTATTTATAGAGATAAAGAAAAACATTTTTAACTAAAAACAGTTTTGGGAAAAGGAATATTCTGAAGAGATAAAATCATGCATGCAGGGAAAATACATGTTTGTTTTGAACAGTCAAACACACTAGTTTTATGCATTGCACTTTTATGTATTGCAGGGAACTTTGAACATCAAATTCAATAATACACTAACTCAAAAGTCAATGTATTTTTAAATAGTAAAACAAAAGAGAAATATCTTTGAATATATATTATATTCTGGGGAGAAATATATCCTGCAAGAAAAGCAATACCATGAATTTTAAAAGGTTTTGATGAAAAAGCTTCGAGACAACATGTTTAAGCCGGGTACTAATTTGTCTTTGTGCATTTCTTTTCCCAATAAAATAATGTGTCTGTTCACAAACTGGCCTATGATAATCTTGCAGAAACCTAGTTTTTCTTCAGTTCTCTCTTACAGTGACTTCAATAACAGTTGCTGTTAAAGTCAGTTGAGTTTGGTGGATGATTAGCAATGAATATTCAACTATCTGCTAAGGCAGAACTTGGTTAAAAGCTAGATGTTGAATAAAGAGTGCTATCATTTTTTTTTATGTGGATATTCACTTTAGAGAAACAGCTTTCAAAATGTGGTATCATCTCAGAAATTTAAACACAATGCAAGCTAATCAGTGTTTGATCTACTACTAACTAATCAATAAAACAAAAGTATTGGCTAGAAACTGCAGGGCCTATCCATCCAAAGATGAATAATACATTTTTATATAATCATAACAGGTCACTTAAAACTAACAGTCTAGATTCATACTTTCAGTTTTATCTTCAGTCCTATATAATCTAAGCTGGATCCCAAATATTTCTGTAGTTTAAGAGAGTACTATCTAACTAGACATTGTTACTGCAGACTATTAATTCTTAAATTTTGCCTTAATCTTCTTACGATGAGTTTAATGTAAGCAACTGACTAGGTGGAAGACTCATTCTGACATTACTATAGAAAAGATAGCCATGATCATGAGGGAATATATGCAAATAAATCCAGGAGATGGATCAGGCTTATGGATTCCACTTTCTCCTAGGTTTTGTAACTGAGGGCTCAAGGAAAGTGTTTGTGCTTCAAGAAGGGGCAGAATTTTAGGTGTATCCCAGTCTATTACTTATCTTAGACATGGTATTCTTTATCCTGTGTCATCCCATCAGCTCAGCTACCTGCTAGGAATCATTAGGTTGCCAGTCCTGATCACCAAGTGAGCTCCTTAAATTACATGGGGATTTTAGGTGTGGACTTCTCCCTGAGGCTAGGCTCTGAAATCCGTGTGAGGATCTAACCCTCGTATTTTACTTTCAAAATGAATGCACTGTTTCACTGGGTCATATTTCTCTCCTCATTATACAAGTGTAATGTCATTGCAGGCATGAGAGCAGCACTGCTGTAAATCAGAGTAAAACTTCCCCAGCATCTTTAATGGATGTTTCATTTCATTCACATTATGTTCATCTTTTAAACTACTTTTCAGATATAATCTTTAATTTCCTCTCTGGATAACTGCATAGAAATTCTAAACAGCACATAAGGCAGGAGTAACACACACTGCTGGCATCTAAAAACCAGATAAGTGATTATTTCTAGTGGATGATGTGTGTGTGTGTGTGTGTGTGTATATGTGTAGATATATATATTTAATACACAAGCCTAGCCTTTCTCTCTTGTTCAGCTAATTTCTGGTAAACGCCATGTCACTGATAGTGTGAAAAGGATCCACTTGTTCACTCTGGCTTTCTGGAATAGATACACTGTGCAGACATGCAGAGATACTACTTTTATTTGTGAAAAAGAAGCATTCTTGGAGGATAGGATACATGCTACTTGTGTAAGTCCTTTTGCTGCCATTGTGCTCTCAATACTCGCCTTCCTGGATATATGTTCAAAGCATTATCCTCAAAAATAAACCAATGGAACACAGGGTGCCAGAAAGTCCTCCTGGTGAATATTTCTGTATTCCATTTCCTCTTCTTGGAATAAAGCCGTGTCATTTCCACATTCCACTGTCGTTCTTATTTTTCTGCCATTTTTCTGTCAGGAAAAGGAAGAATTCTTCCAAAGAGAAAAAGAGATTTGCAGCAAATATCAGGTAATGAAAGGAAGTCAATCTCATAAAATTTCTGCTGAATGTATTGGATTTGAAATAAGACAGAGCCAAACCACCTGATGGCCACTACTTAGTTCTCAATGATTCTACTTTCACATAAGGAATTAGGACTTCTAACTGACTGCAGTAAAAGTTCAGTGGCTGAAAGACTGCTTGCATAACACTGAGTGGCCACTGCTTCCAGAACAAATGCAAAACTGGGATGTGGGCTTCCTGAATCTGATAGGTATGACAAAGAAGTATGTGAAAATCTTTTAGCCCAATATGATTCATAGTTTTACACTCATATACTTAAAATGGAAGTATTTCATATGTGTCTGTATTGGTAGTTAATTTTTATTCTCCTCTCCCATTAGAATGCTCAGATTTAATATGTAGTTTCAGTCACATCTCTGCATGCAGGTCTGGGCCTCTTAAGTTTCAATAATCAGTTTGAGTAGCCAGATAAGCATATGACACTTCCAGAAACATATCAAAACTCACATGGTTG